>PVJC01003554.1:57193-69674 GCA_004026665.1 Murina feae
CCCCCCCCCCCCCCCCCCCCCAGGTTTCCATCTGAGCCTTTAGTTCCTGCAGTGCGGGAGGTCTGGGGAATCCCCAGAGAAAGGCGGGTACCAGGCAGGAGTCCCGGGGCAATCCCAGTGGGAGCTGCAGCCCTGACTAACTTGTATGGGGCTCTTCAATATCTGATCCATCAGTTCATCTGCACCTGTACCAGCTGAACAGTAGCCTTGTAAAATACAGAACTAAATATCAATGTGGATGCCCCAAACTATGAGAGGTGTAAGTGCTTTATCTCACTGATATTCAGAAGGCAGATAGTGCATATCCAGTATTTTGAGGGTGATACTAATGTGTTCGGTAGAATAATTATGCACCTTAAAATATCAGGGTCATTTGGGAGCATTTGATGCTTTGGGCCCAAAAGGTGTACGGTATTGATCTAAATACAGTTATGTGTACTGTATTGGTTTTTCTGAAATCTACAGACTTTTAGTTTTTATGTTACTAAATCTAAGGACTCCAGCATAAATTTAGACCCATTCCCTTAATTTACCCATGAGCCTGAGGATCGCGGTCACTGTGCCCCAGAGAGTGACAGTGGGAGACTTGAAAGGAGGCCTTGCTCTCCCTTCCACCCTCGGGTCTCCCTCCACTTGTGAGGAGCAGCCGTGGGAACCGACTAGAAAGCAGCTTTTCCGAGCAAGCAGACAAGGGCCTGAGCAGCTTGGCCCTAAGGGCTGACCGGCAGTCAGGAGGCATTGACTCAGCACCTGGAAGATGCTCTTTTTTAAAAAAATATATATATTTTAATTGAAGAGGAAGGGAGAGGGATAGAGAGTTAGAAACATCGACCAGCTGCCTCCTGCACATCTCCCACCGGGGCTGTGCCCGCAACCAAGGTACATGCCCTCGACCAGAATCGAACCTGGGACCTTTCAGTCCGCAGGCCGACGCTCTATCCACTGAGCCACACCGGTTAGGGCTGGAAGATCCTCTTTCAGAGAAACAAACCAAGTCCAACAAACACCCTTCCTTCGGTGAAGGGCAACTTCCAGAGGAGCAGGCCGCGGCCAGTGCCCTCTCTCCCTGCTCTGTGACCTCTGGCAAGTCCCCCACCCCCTTGCTGAGCCTCGCTTTCTTTGGCTGGGGGGAGGACAGTAATGCCCACCCCGCTGCGGGGGCCGCAGGAATGGGGCGCTGAGCGCCTGGGAAGGGCCCGGCACGCGGCTGTGCCTGTGGGCGACGGCTTGCCCCCTCTACTGGGCACCGACGGGGCGCCCCCGGGACGCCTTGAGGTCCGCAGGCCTGGCCCTGGAGGTGCGGGGGGTGCAGGCAGGGTGTCCCCGAGGCTCCTTGGTAGGAAGCACGGGCCTCGACTTGCTCCTGGTGAGGGAGGAGACCTGGGCCGGCGTGAGCCAAGGAATGGGAGCAAGAGCGGACACGACGTGGCTGCCCCGGAGCCGCTGCCATTGGCGGGGGTGGGTGGGGGGGAGAGGGGGCGAACAGACAACTCGGGAGGTTGTCTGAGGCCTCGGGTCTCCCAGGTGCGTCCCATGCTCCCTGCACCCGACCTGCCCTTCCAGGCGCCGAAGGCCAACTGGGGAGACATGATGGGACTGGGGCGGGGGAGGGGGGAGGAGGGAGGAGGCGAGGGGCGAACTGTGCAAAACACCTCGCACTTTGGACCGAACGAATATTCATTCGCCTTTGGACCTGAGACGCGAAGATCGCTTTAGCTCCGGGAGGTGCACACCCGCCTCTGTCCAGCTGAACCCCTGTGCGTAGAGCACCCGCGCTCGGGCGTTCATCACCCTCCCCCCCGCCCCCCGCCCCCAGGTCACTGCAACCGACGTGCAAACCCGGGGCCGCGGCTGGCGGCGGAGGGGCTGCACGCATGCGCCGTCGGCCGCCCCGCGCCCCCGCGCCCTCCTGTCCTGGAGGAGAAGCCGCGCGGAGCCCCGCTGCGCGCTCCGCCTGCGTAGACTCCGTCCCCGCGGGGCCTACGCCAGCGGCGCAGCGGCGCAGCGGCCGAGGACCGCGGGGGGAGGCGCGTTACGCCGGCGGCGCAGCGCCCAGCGGGCGGCCCGGGGCGCGGCTGCGCAGGGGCGGCCGCGGGCTCCGTGCGCCGATGGCGTAGCGCAGCGGCCGGCGCGCGGGCCTGGGCGACGCAGCGGGCGCAGCGGGCGCTGTGAATGCGCGCGCGGGCGCCGCCGGGGCTTTGGTACCGAGCGGAGAGGAGATGCACACGGCACTCGAGGGTGAGGTAACTATAAAACCCCGATTTGTTTACATTCCCGCCCCCAGAACCGGCCCCGAGCGCCGCGCAGCCGGAGAGCCCGCCGCGGCGGGAGCCGGGCCCGGGCATCGCGGCGGCGGGACCTGCAGGAGGGGAGGGGGGACCGGGCGCGGGGGACCCGCGGCGGCGCAGGCGGCGGCGAGCTAGCGGGGCGCGGGGGGCAGCGCGTGGGGGCGCCGGCCTGGGCCTCGCGTGGCGGGGGCCCCGCGCCCCACGGAGCCTCCTCCGGGGCGGAGGGGCCGCTGCGTGGGCGGCGGTTGGGGGGCTGCGCGCGGGCGGGCGGGCGGGTCTCGGCGGGGGTGAAGGCAGATGGCGTCCGGCGCCCCGGCCCCCCTTCCGTTCCCGGCCCCCCGTGTCTGCAGGTTCGGGGTGCAGCCGGGGCCCCGAGCTCCGGCCCCGGGAGGGTAACGGCCGCGGCCTCTGCGCCGGGACCGCGGGAGGCCTCGTGGGGACTTGCTTCCCCCGGAGCCGCCGACGGGCCGCGGCCGAGGGCTGGGGCGCCCCCTCCCCCGCCCCCGCGGCCTGCGCGGAGCCGGGGGCCCGGCCCGGGGCGGGGAGGGGCGCGGCCCGGCTTTGTTCCCGCGAGCGCTGCGGCCGAGCGCCCCGGGCCCGGCGCGGGCAGAGGGTGGGGGGCCCGGGGACCTGCCCGGCTCCCCCTGCGGCCCGCGGGTCGCGGCGCCGTGACGTGGACGGGCTGCCGCCGGCTCCTGCGGGTTCACGTGGGCGCCGCCCGCATGGCCGCTCCGCGCGCGGCGAGGAGGCGGCGGCCCCCGCGCCCCCGGCAGGCCCGCTCCCTCCGGGGCGCTGGGCGGGGGACGGGGGGACGGGGTCTCGGGGCCGCCCGCTTGCAGCATCCGGAGGTTGCAGGTCCCCCCCCCCCCCCCCCCGGAAGCCTGGTCGGGGCTGCCTTCTCGCACGAGGCCTCCCCGTCGCACGCATCTGCGCTGTTTTTGCCCAAATCTTGTCCCTGATTGGAGACCGGGGGCCCCGACCAGGCCCCCCAGGCCCTGCCCTGCCCTGCCCGCCCTGCCGCCCTGGGAGGGCGCGGAGTACTTTGTATCAGACGCGGGTGCGAGGAAGGTGGATGCAACAGTGGCCGCGGCAGGGACTCCTCAGCGCTTTCCTTCTGCGGGACGAGCCTCCGCTGGGCTCGGTGGCTTTGGGGTGCAACGAGCCCAGGACCGCAGCGGGGGCCGGCGGGGCCCACATGGCCCCTGACCGCGAGCACAGGGGCCGGCCCGATGGCCCATTTCCCACGCCTGTGGAGGGCTGTGGTTTGATGTAATTGGGTTTCTGGCGATGACTGTCAGGTCCTGGGGTTTTTGTGTGTTATTTTTTTTGCTTTCAGTCATAAGTGAAGAACTGAAGTTGAGAGGCTCCCCTGCCCAAGCTCACAAGCCCGAGTGCAGTGCCCGGACCCCTGGCCGGGAAGCCCGTGCTTAGGCGGTGGAAGCAGTCATAGGCCACGTGCTAGCCGCCACTTCCTGTTACCAGGTTCTCTCCACTCCTCCAGCAGCCGAGAGACTCAATGCAGTTCTGCACCTTTTTTGAGCACCTAATTGAAGTATTTTAAGAGGCCTCACGTTTAGCATGCAAGTACCCCTCCTCTCGTGCTGCGGGGGGGGGGGGTGTAACAGATTTACAGAGAATATAGGCCGTAGGTGGTATGTGCAAGGGGAATTACTCCGTGGGAAGGATAATTTGCTTTCACAGAGGATTCATCCTATTACTCTAGTCCCTCCTTCCCTCAGCTTTGGAGTAGGACTTAAGGTTTTGAACCCTCGCCCATTATTACCCAGTCTGGTCATCTGAATCTCTTTATATGTGAGCTTGGAAGTACTAAAAAAACCCTGCCTCCTGGGCTTACTGTGGCCATTAAAGGACATAAGGAACCAAAGGGCTCCTTGATTCCGTTCAGTTCTTTAGTGGCTGAAGGACTGCTTTCTGCTTCCCCCCCTGGTGCTTGGTTACCCCCTGAGTGAGGTTTAATGGTCTCTCCTGGGCCTGGGCAAACGGTAGTTATCCTACTGTTACCGTTCTCTTACTCATCTGCAGTCACTTGTAGACTTTTTTTCCTGCCTCTCTCGCATTTGCTAACTTAAAATCACATAGACACATCCCCTCTACTCAGCCGGGCTAGAATCCTTGCGGGTCACACCTTCACCACACCTGACTCTGAATCCAACGCCTGGTTCTCAAGATCTTTAATCAAGTTTTAAAGAATGTTGGGTGCACCACAAGTTTAGCAGGAGTCCAAAGAAGTATTTTGGATAAAAATGCCAGCTCTGGTCTGTGTAGTGCCTGCCTTAAGAATGGAAAGAGTACGGTGGGTTTGTGGTATTCATATCGAAAGGACATTGTCACTAGTGCATTTTGATCATCACAAGAGGAAGAACAGGACGCAGTAGATAAAAGGAAAGCGTGTAGGCAATCAAACAGGATGCTACTTTTTTCCTTTATAACAAATTTGGTAAACCTACAAAGTCATCTTTCATTGAACAGTACAAGTCCTCAGTAACAACTTCAGCTTGAAGTCTGGAATGCCCAGCCTGACCCAGCAGCTCGGTGCTGCCCCCTGGTGCTTTGTTCCCTTGAAGTTTTCTTGAGTTGAACTTCCCTTTCTTCACCTTTTCCTAAAAACAAGATCTATTTAAATTACCTTTAGATTCCTTAGTGTCAGTGTCCTAGTCTACTTGGCATTTCCTCCAGCTGCTGGTTAGGGTTTCTAATGAGATAGTCATTTTGAATTGGTTAATTTTTACTGCTTTTAGCCCCCAGTTTTCCAAAAAGAGGTGAGTTTTGTGTGGGGAGAAAACAGTATAATACCAGGTTTCCTTGCTAGATTATATGGAGGACTTTTCAAAGCAGGAAAAGGGGTGTATGTTAATGATGTATTTATTAAATTAGCTTTGTATGTGAATACCATAAATTTTGTTTATTTAAACCGGGCTTTGTCTTGAAAAGTGTGATATAAAAATTTGCTTTCCAGCCTTGACTAGGTGGCTCAGTGGGTTGGAGCATCATCCTGTGCAGCAGAGGATGGAGGGTTCAGTTCCTGGTCAAAGCACTTACCTAGGGTCCGTGTTCAATCCCCACACGGGAGACAACCGGTCATTACTTCCCTTCGCATCGATGTTTCTCTCAGTGAAAACATGTCCTCCGTGAGGATAAAAAAGTTGCTTTCTGGGGTCAGTGTAGCCCCATATAACTTGGTGTTGCCTCAACTGTATGGAAAATAAAATTGAAAATGCTAAAATTGCATGGATGGTGAGCTTTTGTTTTTTAAGTTCTATTTTATTTTGAGCTATGACTTACAGAATGATCTCTGAAAACTATTCTCTTGGACCTTTAATAACCACAGATTTCCTGTAATCATTTATATAAACTAAAGTTTCAAATTATGCTAGTTACCAATATTCCAAACTATTATTTTTCTTTTCGTTATTTTGTATTCATAAGTTCTGTGAGTGGGCCACACAATGACTTAGATTTTTCCAAATTGAGCAAATACAATCTCAAAAATTGATCACAGAGTATTCAAGTGTGTTCAGTGGGTGTAAAGGCAGTTTATAACTGAAATTCCTGTATAAAGATTCACATAACAATAGCACTCAAATTATTTCCAGTTGCGTAAGGGACCATGGTTAATGTTCTGACGTTAGAACAACACAGTTTATTATTTTACAGTATCAAAGCACAATTTATTGTTACGTAAGATCTAAAATCTTTGTTTATATTCACTAAGAGTGGTAGATGATTTTGTAATTACCTAATTTTATAATTACTCCTCATAGTTTAGATATTTTACTGCTGAAAAGAGGGAGGTAATTAGATAGTACTTCCCTTCCGTTAACATTTCTAATAGCCATGTTTACCCTTACTGTGTGCTCTACTTCGGGGAACCACCCATTCCATTCAGAAAAGAGGTTTTTGGAGATAAGAAAAGTAAGTCAGAATGTTGCAGGAAAGTATCTTTATCCTATTAAGATCTTGTACTTTTATAGGACTGGGAGTATTGTTAGAATTACTATGAATTACGTATGGTTATTTTTCATATAACTAAGACTTGTCAGTCCATGATCATTTTAGTTCTTAGACTTAACTTTCATTCTTTTAGGAAGTAGAAAATCTAGCCTTTAGCTGTCGTAACAAGACGACAAAGATCCACATCCCACTGTCCTATTAATATTTAAGTAAAAGGAAACCATTTCATATGTGCCCTCACACTTGTAAACTTTCTTCTGAATTCACTTTATGTATTCTGTGAATTTGTGAGTTTTAAGATAGTAGTTTTCCCTATAGTTGTCCACTGAATTGGTAATTTAAAAAAATGTGTAGGATAAGCCAGGGGCCAGCAAGCTATGTCCCATAGGCCAAGTCAGCCTGATTTTGTGAGTTAAATATTGGCACACAGCCTTCTCCTTGGTGTTGTGTATGGCTACTTTTGTGCCTGAATGGCAGAATTGAGTAGTTGCCTTAGACACTGCTGCCCACAGAACCTAAAATGTTAATTATCTGCTCCTTTTAAGCCCGCCAACCCTTGGATCCAGCTCTGAATGCTCAATCATTATTTGACATATTGCTATTACGTACAGTAATTATATCTTCCTAGAACCTATAAAATAATTTAGTAGAAATACATTCAGTCAAATATGAATGCATAGTAGGAATGTACGTTTTCATGTTCTTCACCTAAGTAATGCTGAAGCCTTTCATCTCTCCCAGGTGCATTCTCCCTTAGTAGGCAGTAGAACACCTTTATCAATGCTTGGAGTTGCGATGTGGAGCCCTTGGCCTTGAACGCTGAGCTACCTCCTAACACTGTCATACTGTTACTACTACTTTTGTAGCATCTCTCACAGTTTACTAATTTAAAAAAAGTGGTTTTATCTTTCTTGTACCTCCTTCAGAGCAGGATTTATTTCACATTTTTATATCTTCTGTCTCCTGTCCCTTCCCTTTTCCCCCTAGTCTCTGCCCATTATAGGTCAGTGGCTGGTGTGGCTTCGTGGTTGAGCATCAACCTATGAGCCAAGTGGTCAGTTTTCGATTCCCTGTCAGGGCACATGCCCTGGTTGCAGGCTGGATCTCCAGTAGGAGGTGTGCGGGAGGCAGCTGATCAGTGATTCTCTGTCATCATTGATGTTTCTATCTCTCCCTCTCCCTTCATCTCTGAAATCAATAAAAATATAAAAGCAAGAAAAAACCAAAAACATTTCATGATCACATGTTTATAGGTCTGTGAACAAATGTTTGGGAATAATAATTCTTAATGCACTTCTGAAGTGCACACTGTTACACCCATTTAATGAAGGGGGCTATGGAAAGATTAATTTGCATACCTTATCAAGATAATAATTTATTTGTTATTATAAACCAATGAAATAAGTAAAACAATGTAATATTAGGAAAACATTAGATTGTATTGTAGTAGTAGTATATAACTAGAGGCCCGATGCACGAGTGGGCCTTCCTTCCCCTGGCTGCCTGGAGCTGCCTTTCTGCCTTCCCACGCTGCCCAGCGGCCCAGAGTGGCTGGGGTGGTACAGAACTCTGCTGTCTTTGTTGGGTTAATTTGCATACTCACTCCTGATTGGCTGGTGGGTGTCATGAAAGTACGGTCAATTTGCATCTTTCTCTTCGATTAGTGTAGATAACACATAAAATTAATATGCACTAATAGAGAATAGGGACCATATATTATGTGTAATATATATTATAAAGCACGAGATCATGTTCTCTGTCCCCACAAATCTTTTTTAGTGTAGAAATTTAACTGTATAACTTTTTGATGTTCAGAATGTACTTCTTAAAAAATTAAACTTACTGGGGGTGGCGTTGGTTAATGATGTATGTTCCAGGTACAGAATTCTCTGATACCTCAACTATATATGACATTGCATGCCCACCACCCAAAGTCAAATCTTCTGTAACCGTATATCTGACCCCCTTACCCTTCGTTAACCCTTCATCCCCCTTCCTTCTAGTAACTACCATACTGTTGTCTGTGTCTATGAGTTTTTGATGTTTATTCATTTGTTAGTTTTATATCTCACTAAATAAAATCACATGGTTCTTGACTTTTCTGACATATTTCGCTTAGCACGATATTCTCAAGATCCGCCCATGTCGTTGTAGGGGCTGTACTTCACCTTTCTTATGGCTGAGTAGTGTTCCATTGTTCATGTGCCACATCTTTAGCCATTTATCCAGTCCTCGAGCAAAGGACACCTCAGTTTTTCCAGGTGTCGGCCACTGTGAATAATGCTGCAGTGAGCTTAGGGGCGCATGTATCTCTGCAAGTGAGTGCTTTCAAATGTTTTGAGTAGATACCCAGAGGAGGAATGCTGGGTCGTATGGTCATTCTGTTAAACTTTCTAAGGAATCTCCATACTGTTTTCCACAGTGGCTGTGCCAGTTAACATGCCAGGTGCAGTAAGTGAAGTAGAACATACTTTAAGATTTTCATTTTAATTAGGATATTACAGTTTTTTTCAAATTAAGTGAATAAATTTATGTATATAACCAGTATAACCAAAAAATTATTTTCAAGAAAACAATCATACCAATATTTAAAAAGCTGACAAGAAAACCGGAAAGGCATTCTAAAATCAAATCACCGAATGAAATTTTAAGAAAAATGTTCTTTAAATTCACTGTAAATATATAGTATTTAATACGATTTATGGTTTATAAGACATATATTAGAGCTTTTATTAGGAAGATTTTTGCTTAAACACAGAACTTGAAAGTTTTATTGAGGCTAACATAAACTTTCTTAACATAAATATGTAAGAGTATGGTTAGTTCAATGATGTTTTTATTTTCCCTAAAAGAGAAATGGATTTTAGGGGGACCTAGATCTTTGGGGGTCATGTTTGTTTTATAGTTTTTTTAAAGAAAAAAAATACGTATTAGATATGGAGAGAAGAAACTTCTTAAATTTAGAAATGAGAAGAAATTACAAAAACAGTTGAATAGTGCATGCACAGGAGAACATTCATGAAAGAGTAAATCATTGTAATCAAAATTAAAAGGCACTGGGCAGAACTGAGTGTGTTTTCCACAGAAAATATGACCAATTCATGTTATGTAGTATCACATGTATGTTGATAAAAATAATGAGACAACAGGAATAATTTAAAAAATATAAATGAAAATTAGCCCAGATATCACTCCAAAATTAACACCGAGTATTGATGAGCATGCTGTGGCTGTCCTGCGGCGGCAGCGTAACAATCCTAATTTCTCCAGAAGCCACTTCGGAAGTGTATCACAGGACATTTAAAGCTAAAATGTTTGTAGTCTTTATATCTTAGAATTACCCAAACAAGTCACCAGTTGGAATTAAAATTATAGATTAAAACACTACAAATGCTTGTGAAAACTCTTGAAACTACAGTTTATTTTCTCCCACATATGACATAATGTGATTTTGTTTAACAGAAACTTTTTTAAGATTTATAATTGCTCACTTACTTTTAAGTGTTTTTTTTTTTTTTCTTTGAACATGAATATAGTTTAAAGAATTAAATAGTTCTGTGGAATTTTTAGGGAGAAGGGAAAATATCAGTCCCCTTGGTCTCTCTTCTTCTGCCTGGAGAGACAAGGGCTCCTTGAGATGGTGACCTTGCTCTGCACTGCCGTGTCTCCAGCATGGTCATTACTTTTCGTTCATTTTCAATTTTAGCCATTGTCTGTTTAACGAAAGAGGAGGACTTAGCATTCTTCCCATTTCCTGTACTCCAGTTTTTCCAGTACAATTAAATTTTAATTTTGTTTCAGAACAGTATTTAGTGTTACATTTTTATGAATGCTACTTACAGCTGAGCCATTATAGTAAATTGTTTCTTTTTGTGCACTACTTTGCTTTTCTGGCATTAGTAATATTCTTACGTTTTCCTTTTTATTGTTCTATGTGCCTGGTCTGAATGGGTGTCAGAATGTGGCTTTATAAGAAAAGGGACTGTGCCGTACAACCCTCTCAGTTTGTAGAAGAATTTATGTAGTTTTCATATACAGGGTGGGGCAAAAGTAGGTTTACAGTTGTGAGTATGCAAAGCAGAGTTTATTGTACTATTTATTAACTGTTGTATTATTTTCCTTGTGAACCATAAGAGAAAGACAAGTATCACATGATTTCACTCATGTAGAATCTAATGAACAAAATAAAATGATGAACAAAATATATTGATCCAAAGACATAGAAGAATGGAACAGACTTGACAGATCTCAGAGGGAAGGGACGGGAAGATTAAACAAAGAACTTACATGTGTGACCCATGGATGCAGACAGTAGTTCTGTGAAGGCCTGGGGAGAGAAGGGGGTGGAAGTGGCCACTGGGGGAAGTAAGGGGACATCTGTAAGACTTCCAACAATAAAGATAAATTTAAAAAAAAAAAAGAGTATCTTGATGGTTTTAATTATTAATTATAAGGATAGCTAAAGTTAATCAGACGAAAGCTTCCCTGGTGAGGAGGAAGTAGTCTGCTGTCAGTCATCAAATACATTCATGTTACAAGAGATTGCCCTGAACATGGATTTTTTTTCTATGGAATGGAATGGAAAGGAAAGGACAGGTAATTTTACCTGGCTACTTATGAATGGCAGGCTGGTGCAAGTGAGAGACATGTAAGCTGCTGAAGCAGGAAAACAGGAGTGTGAAGGTGGAGGCTTCGAGGGGGCGGCAGTAGTGGTTGGAATGACCTTGGTGATGAATTGCAGGGAGCTCTCTCTGCAGGTCGAAAGTAAGTGCTTCAGCCTCGGATATTGCTGTGCAAGGATGGAATGACTGAAGCAACAGCTAGCTTCTTTTTTAAAAGACTTTAAAAAATATGTCTTTAATGATTTTTTTTTTTTTTGAGAGAGAGAGAGAAAGGAGTGTGGGGGGGCAGGAGGAGAATAATGGATGAGAGAGAAACATCCATCATCACCTGCCTCCTTGCATGCCCACTGTTGAGGATTGAGCCCACAGCCCGGGCACGTGCCCTGACCGAGAATTGAACCTCTAGTTACTTGGGCTGGTACTCAACCACTGAGCCACACTAGCCAGGCCAAGCCTGAATTTTTAATATAATTGTAGTTAGTTTAAATTTAAGTAGCCACATATGGCTAGTGGTTGCCATATTGGACAGCACAGTCCTGGACATTTTATTGCTTTCACATTGATTGTTTTAGATTTAAAGTCCATCTGTAATTGATTTTTTAGTAGGTGGAGAGGGATCATTTTATTTTTTCTTATATATAGAAATCTAGTTGGCCAATCACCAAGGAAAAGAGAACCTCTCCTAGTTTCGCACTCCCAGTTTTGTGTGTCTGGTATGTTTATTCCCACACCAAACACCATACTGCCTTCAGTAACTGGCTGAGGACATCTTTCAAGTTCTTCACAAGTATCGTGGCCATTCTCGCCCTTTCCTTTCCCAGCTAAGTGTTGAAAGTATCTCAGATTCTCACAGGATTACTCTGAGGTTTTGATTGGGGCGACATTGGCTCTGTGTCCCATCTAGTCATAAACATGACAGAGTCATCCATTTTCTTTGTATCTTGCGTTTCTCTCAAAAATAGTATGTGATCATATTTCATGTAAAAGTCTTGCACATCTTTTGTTATTTATTCCTAGCTATTTGCTACTGTAAATAATACCATTTTCTAATTTTCTAATTATTGCTGATATATTGAAATACAATTGATTTTATGTTATTCTTATATCCAGCAACTTAACTGAATTAACTTATTCATAAAGATTGTTTTGGATTTTCTACATACCCAATCATGTCATTTGTAAATGACAGTTTCATTTCTTTATAACTCACACATTTTATCATTTTACTAGGGGCCCGGTCCACAAAAATTTGTGCACTTGGGGTGGACGGAGTCCCTCAGCCCGGCCTGTGCCCTCTCACAGTCTGGGACCCCTCAGTGGATGTCCTATGATGGCCCCAGTCTGCCAGGCGCCTTTTGTGTGTGTGTGTGTGGACCTGCCCCCAGCCGCATCAGAGGCTTGGAGCAGTCCTCCTGTGTGTGTCTACCTGCTGGGGGCCTGCCCCCAGGCACACCGTGGAGGCTTGGAGCAGGCACCCCCTCTATGATGATCTCTCAGACTCTTGCCCTCCCCTGCATGTTGTTCTCTTTTTTGAGCTGTGGCCAGGGCTGGGTGCAGCCTGCCTCCCAAGCTTGCCTACTGCCCATCTTCCTCCAGCCA
>PVJC01003555.1:0-53232 GCA_004026665.1 Murina feae
CAGAACCTCAATGAATTGAGATAATGCTCCGGAGAATGGGAGTTTACACAGTGTTTTTATAAATTTACCATCAAAAGGAAAACACGTAAGTGGGTTACATGAAATTCATTGGTGATAGATGAAGGAGGTGGGATAAAGCAAAGCGGGGAAATCCCTGGGATTGGATAAAAAGCAAAATGACGTACAGATACCCAGGTGATAATGAAGGAACTTGTGGTATCTGTCCTGGCGCCCAGCACATTTGGCTCAGTAAAGATCAAAGGTGATTCCTGTCAGGGAAAACACTGGCCCAGGATGTGGCCACCCACCATAACCTGTTTGTAGATAAATATCTAATTTTCAGACCATCTTTGTGATCACTCTAGGTCTCCGAGCCTGTGGGAATGCCATGCAGGCCTCCGCTGAGACTTTTCAGGCTAGCATGTGGCTCCTTTTGTCCACACACCCCCCTTTTGAATAGGACAAAGCTTACAGGGGGAGGAAGTAGGCAAAAGGGTGTGCCAAATGGGCCATTCACAGGCCTGGAGATTTGCAAAGGCCTGAGGGTATGCAAAGGCTGAGAAGACACACGCCTAGGACATGATTACCCACCACTAACTGCTTTTTAGTTTAAAAAAAAAAAGTTTTAATTTCAGACCATTCCTTGTGGTTACTTTAGGCCTTTGAGTTTGTAAGGCGCCATGCAAACCTTATTCCCTGAGCTAATAACGTTAGCTTGTGGCCCCTTTTGTCCACAGTTGTTTTTTATTTTTTTGGAGGGGGGGAGGGCGAGGAGCATTCACAGGGAAATTGCTGATGTTTGAGGTTTTTTTACTTACAGAAGTGGCCATTGTCAGGTCGGAAGGGGGTCAGGGGGTTGATGCAGGCCTTCACAAGGCAGATGGAGACACAGATACGGGTCCCTCCCTGCCCCCACAAGGTCAGCTACCAGGCAGAGGACACAGATTCCTTCCTGGAAGCCTGAAGACCCCCAGGCGGGACGCCCACAGCTCGTCCTCCCCTGCCCTCACTGAACAGCTATATAAAAAACGGCCCTTACTCCCTCTCTGCGCGACTCCAGCTGCCCCTCTGGACTTCGCCTGGAGAGAGCGTAATTTCCCTTCCTTCAATCTTCCTGACTCTCTGACTCAGTTCCCTCCTGCGCCGCGAACCTCACAGCCACGTCTTATGATTCAGCCTAATAGTAGTGTAAGTGGAGGTAGGTCAACTGAGTCCTGGGCTGGTGCTACCTGTCACCACCCAGCCAAAAAGCAGAGACAGGGATTGGATTATAAATGCATGTTTGAGAATATCAGATGCTGGAAATCTGGGAAGGTGACAGGTAAAAACCCTAACATCCACTTTCCCCTCAAGCTCGTTAGGAGAAAGCGGATATAAGGGAATCCGGGAAAAGGAACGTGGGTAAGTACAAGGGGTTCTGGTGATTTGCAGTCCTGGAATTTGAGTCCCTGTGGGGGGTCATGGGTCTTTTTTTTTCCTTCTTTTTAAATAGATTTTTATTTATTTCAGAGGGGAAGGGAGAGGGAGAGAGATAGAAACATCAGTGATGAGAGAGAATCCTGCATGCCCCACACTGGGGACCTACCCCAAAACCTGAGCAAGTGCCCCGACCAGGAATTGAACCCTGACCTCCTAGTTCATAGGTTGTGTTAGGTCGAAGCGGGGGTCCAGGGGCTGATGCATGCCTCCACGAGGCAGATGGTGACGCAGATACTGGGCTCTCGCTGGAATTCCTAACAGGTCAGCTACCAGACAGATGGCAACATAGATTCCTTCCTGGAAACCGTGAAGAACCCCCCGCCAGGAACTCCCACAGCTCATGCTCCCCCGCCCTCACTGAACAGCTGTATAAAAAACACCCCTTACTCCCTCTCTGGCGGGAGCGCAGAATAAATTCCCCTTCTTCAATCTGCCTGACTCTGACTCAGTTTCCTGCACCGCGAACCTCACAGGTTGATGCTCTACCACTGCACCACGGGGGTCAGGCAAGGGGTCTTGGCCCTTGATGAATGTCTTCCTTACTGGTCCCCAGAACAGGATGGCCAGCATTTTGAAACTGGTCGAGCGGTGATCATGTGTGTGTCATCCCATCGTTTCGGAGATCTCCTTGGTCACTCTCCACATTCCTGGTGGCCAGGTATGGAAGTTCAGCGCTGAGTTAAAAGTCTTTGTTCTTCCCTGGTCAACTGCGAATTGCAACGAATCTTACCCAGAACATACGGTTAAACATATACAGTTAATTAATCAATTAAGTATTCTGTTAGCAAAAAGGAAGAAGAATGTAAGAGAAAGGAAGAAAAGAGGGGGAAACGAAACAAAACCAAACCCAATGATATTTATTCTACCCCCCCCCCCCATCAGTATGAATCCTTAAATATGATGTTTTTGTCAATACTCAGGAGATACAGCAGAGGAGTTAGGATGAGCAGATGTTGACCGTATCTTGTCCAAGGGACTTGTCTTGTTCTGTGATGATCAAATAATCCTTGCTCCTCCCCCTTCCATAGGCTACAAATCCAAGTCACCTGGATTTTATTTGTCCCACTTAAATCTTTGAGGGCTGATGGCCGTGAAAGCAGCTGCCTCTAGAATTTAGCAAAGGATTCCAACTCAGCCTGCTTGCAGTGAAAGGGATAAGGGCAAATCCTTTTCCCAGTGCTGGTTCTTCATTCAGCCCATCTACCAAGAGGGAGTGCCATTCATAAATTTGTGGCAAAGTTGTCTGCATTTCTGAGTTCATCTCCAACTTCAGTATGAAGTGCTGTCTAGTCATATGGTAGACATTTTTAGGTCATCCTCAGAATAGATCATCCTGAAAACAACCTGCTTTGTTCCAAATTGGCCACCGTCTTGGACTCCTGGGATCCTTATGGTCTATGCTATTTCAGTCTCTCTTTATTCCAGAGAATGCACTGGTTATTGAAAGGTTAAACCTGGGCTGTCCGTGTAGCTACTGAGCACTCAAAATAAGACCAGTCCAAATGCATACTGAATTTCAAAGACTTCGTACATACAGTAAAGGATGTAAAATACTTTATGAATAATTTGTTTCATAGTGATGGCGTGTTAAAATAACATTCTGACTATAGCTGGCTAAATAAAATACATTATTGAAATTAACTTCACCTGTTTTCTCTTTGCCTTTTAAAAACGAGTGGACCACCCTAGCTGGTTTGGCTCAGTGAATAGAGCGTCGGTCTGCAGACCAAAGGGTCCCGGGTTCGATTCTGGTCAAGGGCACATACCTCGGTTGCAGGTTCCTTCCATGCATAGTTATGACTATATTATTGACGATATCCCCTACGCTGTATTTTGTATCCCTATGACTATTTTGTAATTGTCAATTTGTACTTCTTAGTCCCTTCACCTTTTCCACCAGTCCTCCATACCTTTCTAGCCAACATCAAACAGTTCTCTGTATCCGTTCGTTTCTATTTTGTTTGTTAGATTGCACATGTAAGTGAAGTCATATGGCATTTGTCTCTCACTGCTGAAATATTTCACTCGGGACAATACCTCTAGGTCCATCCATGTTGTTGCAAGTGACGCGATTTTGTTTTTTATGACGGAGTCATATTTCATTGTATAGATGCACCGTGTCCTTATTCATTCATCTATTGATGGACACTTAAGTTGCTTTTATATGTTGGCTATTGTAAATAGTGTTGCAATGAACATACAGGTGCATATGTCTTTCCAATTGAGTGGGTTTGGGTTTCTTTGGATAAATACCCCAAAATGCAATTGCTGGGCTCTTCTTTGTCTTGTTTTAAAGTCTGTTTTTAAATTGCTGGGTATGGGACCAGCCTGCTTGGTGTCTCTGCCCTTCATACCAGTGTCGATGTAGCATCTCTTTTACGTCCTTAGTTGTAGGACTTCTGATCAGCTGGACTTCAGGTAGTTCTCTATAGTTTAATTGTAATTTTAACGTGGTCGGGGGAGGAGATGAGTACTACCTTTATCTACACCACCATTTTGGCTGTGGAACTCATGGTTTCACCCCCTGATTTCCAGGGATGGAGAAGGGCTAGAGGTTGAATCATTCGTCAATGACCAATTAGCTAATCAATCATGCCCATGTAATGAAGCGTCTGTAAAAACCCAAAAGGATGAATTTTGGAGAGCTTCAGGAATGGTGCCCAGAGGCGACATGGACGCTTAGTACCCCTTCCCCATACTGGGCCCTACGAAGCTGTTCCATCTGGCGGTTCCTGATTTGTATCCTCTTACAGTAAACCAGTGATCTAGTATGTAAAATGTTTCTCTGAGTTTCTAGAGTAAGCCATTCTAGCAAGTTGATCAAACCCAAGGAGGGGATTATGGAACGTCCAATCTTTTGCCCTAAATCTGTGGATGTCTCTGGATAGACAGAGGCAGAATTGAGTTGAATTGTGAAATACTCAGTTGTTAGCCATGGATTGCTTGTTCGTATGGACCCTCCCTGCCCAGTGCACATTAGAATTGGGTGTCAAACTTCTTACAGCTGCAACAGATGTACCTCTCCTACTGTAGTAATAAATGATGCCGTTCATGACGCTTGGGGTTTATAGTTTGCCTGGAAGAGTCTACAGAAAGTGAATAATGGCAGATGAAGCCCCTAACTCAACTAGGCCTCAGGCAAGCAGAGCCCCAGAGCATCCCACACTTGAACTATCCTCTTCTCTCTCTATTCTAGGCCTCAGTGTCCTGCTTACTCTGTCAGGATCAGAAGTGGAGAATTCTGGAGGTGAGTCTACGATTGTCAAAGGCCAGGGAAAGGAAATTGGGGTCTGCGACCTACCTCCAGAGGAGAGAAGGTGTCCTTTCATTGGAAGAGAATATTAATCCCTGATGCCTTCTGCCCATTCCTTGGAGCTCCCACTCCTCCACCATCACCAGTGTCACCCATTTATTTAGCTCTTGTTACTGCACCAGGCTCAATGCTAAGCACATTGCATGCTCCAACTCATTCAGTCCTCATGACACTCCTGCAAAGATGGATTTGACATTATCCCTGCTTGACCAATGGCCCTCTAGAGAAGGAGCCCACTCAAGGTCACACAGCTGGTGGTTGTTGGACTTTGCCAATTTCCCCCCAAAAGCCTGTGTCCCAAATCATTTTGGGAGATAGTGTTGCCTTTGCCCCATGTCTCGTGTTGCCCCCGCCCCCTCCCAGAAGCAAATCCTGAGCAAGTAATTTATCTGGAAGGTTATCCTAGGAAGCACCATCTGGGAGTGAGAAGTCAGGTTAGAAGGCAAGGAGTCAATATAAGGTCCATTGTTCAGCAAGTTACATGTGGGCAACTGGATCTTGATCTCATGGGGCTGTTGGACATAGTAAGAAACATGAACCTCAAGGCTATCTCCCCCGACTAAACACGAAACCCCTATTCCCCTTCCCCCAGTCCCCGGCACCCCCCATTCTACTTTGTCTCTGTGAATTTGACTCCTAATGACCTTACGAGTGGAACCATGTAGCATTTGTCCTTTTGTGATGAGCTTATTTACTTATCACAGTGTCTCCGAAGTTCATCCATATTGTAGCATGTGTTGGAATTTCTTTTTTTTAAAAGCTGGATAATACTCTTTTGTGTGGATGGACCACATTTCGCGTATCCATTCACCCATTAGTGGGCACTTGCATGACTTCCATCTTTTGGCTGCTGTGAATAGTGCTGCTGCGCACATAGGTAAACAAATTATCTCTTGAAGACCCTGCTTTCAGTCCTTTTGGCTACAAGCCCATGAATGAAATTGCTAGGTCATATGGGAATTCTAATTTTTTTGTTTTTGCTTTTTGTTAATCCTCACCTGAGCATATTTTTTCTTTTTCTTTTCTTTTCTTTCTTTCTTTTTTTTTTTTTGGAGAGCATGGAAGGGAGGGAGGAGAGAGCAGAGAGAGAGAGAAACATCAATGTGAGAGATGCATGGATTGGTTGCCTCCTGCACACACCCCACTGGGGCTAGGGATCAAAATTGCAATCCAGGTATGCACTCTTGACTGGGAATGGAACCCAAGACCCGCTGGTGCATGGACTGTTGCTGTAACCACTGAGAAACACTAGCCAGGGCCGGAATTATAATTTTTAGCGTAGACATCGCCGAACTGCTTTCCACAAAGAGCTGCACCATTTTACATTCCTGCCAGCAATGCATTAGGGTTCCAATTCTGCTACCTCCTACTCTCTGTTTATTTTTTATAATAAGGCATCTGGTTTTGTTTTAATGCACTGAATTTTGTCAGTCATTGATTGAGAGAACTGCTTCTGTGAGGAGAAAGTAGCAATACTGCCATGTGGAGAGCAAAGAGGACCATGGGCGCCAAAGATAGCCCCAGGTAAAGAAATACAGGTGCTGGAGGAGTTCTACTGTCCAAAAAGTGGTGTTGGTGGCAGAGGTGGGAGGCGGTTTGGGCACTGTGAGCATGTGTGTTCCGTTGTGGGATGGGTGCAAGAAGGATGCCAACAGAGCTATTCCCAGGAGGACATTCTTTTGACCAGAGTCTGGTAATCCTAGGTGCTCAATGAATATTTCTTGAGTAAATGAATACGGTAAACAAATGAATGAAAGGATCTTGTGTCCTCTGCAGCTTTCTGTCATACATGCCCTGAAAATGCCAGGTGCTCCAACAGAACCCACTGTGCCTGCAAAGATGGGTATCAGTCCATATCTGGAAGGAGGTACTTCACTGAATTTTATGAGAAATGTGAAGGTAGGATGCAATCCACATTCATCTTGGAATTTGGAAGGGGGCAGGGACATCCTTCTATACCCCATTCCGAGTTACCTGAGTTATGTAGGGATGCTAGTGCTGCAAACATACAGCAATATTACAAGACTAGTGGCCTGGTGCACAAAATTTGTGCATCGGGGGTTTCCCTCAGCCCGGCCTGCACCCTTGCTAATCTGGGACCCCTCAGGGGATGTCCGATTGCTGGTTTAGGCCCAGTCCCTGTGATTGGGCCTAAACTGGCAGTTGGACATCCCTCTTGCAATCCAGAACCACTGGCTCCTAATCACTCACCTGCCTGCCTGCCTGATCACCCCTAACCACTTTGTCTCCTGGCCTGCTCACCCCCAATTGCCCCCCTTTGCTTGCCTCATGGCCCCCAACTGCCCTCCCCTGCTGGCCTGCTTGCCTCCAACTCCCCCTCCCCCCACTGGCCTGATTGCCCCCAACTACTCCTCACTGCTGGCCTACTCTCCCCCAACTGGCCCCCCCCTGCCGGCCTGATCACCTCCAATTGCTCTCTCCTCCTGGCCTTTTCACCCCTAACCACCTCTGCCTCAGCCCTGCCACCAAGGCTTTGTCCAGGAGGACCTCCGGAAGGTCGCCTGGTCTAATTAGCATATTACCCTTTTATTAGTATAGATAGTCCCAGAGTCCTTAAAAAAGTCCCTATCCTGATGCACCCTCCTGCTGTCATTCTGATGCTGGCTTGATCCTTGGTTTTTCTTTAGAGGAAGGTAGACTTCCCAGGATCCTGGGCTCTTGAAGTCTCAGCATTGGTGTTTTTATATGTTTGTTTACTGGAGAACTTTACAAGGGGAGGGGTCATCTCTGTGTTGTTCATTGTTCATCGTGGTATGCCTAGGACAGAGAATAGTGTTCTCACATAGCAGATGTTCAATAAAAACATTGAGCAAGAGAACAAATAAATAAATCAATGTCTTGGCACTCACTACCTACCATGATCTGGCCCCAGCTTCGTGTTCCAATTTCACTTCTCACTACACCCATCTGCTCCAGACAAAAAATTTTTTCATTTTCACAAATTCTAAAGGTCAATTTGAATACTGAAGAAAAATAGCACTCCTGAATATCTGATTGGTGGAAGTGAACATCTTATGGATGCAATTAATGTCAATGAAGAAGGTGAAGCATGCAATGGTAGACTAGGACTTATTTTATTGTGGCAAAATATACACAACATAAAATTGATTTTTAAACCACTTTTAGGTGTATCTTTCAGTGTCATTAAGTACAGTCATAGTGTTGTGCAGCTGTTGTTACCATCCATCCACAGAACTTTCTCATCTTCCCAAACTGAAGCTCTGTCCCCATTAGATACTAACTCCTCATCCCCTCCTCCAGCGCCTGGCTTCCACCATCTACTTTTTGTTTCTGTTAATTTGTTTCCTCTTAGGGGACTCCTATGAATGGAACCACAATACTGGATAGACTTTTTTTTTTTTCTTAAAAGCAACCTTTTTGTTTTAAAATGGTTTTAGACATAAATAAAAATTGCCAAAACAGCTCGGTTAATTCTGTATTTCCTCTCTCCAGTTCCCCTGAGGTTAACCAGACATGACCACAGAACAATGATTAAAACCAGGCAATGATATTAACTAAATACAGACTTTTTTCAAGTTTCATTAGTTCTTCCCCTAATTCCCCCCCCCCCCCCCCCCCCCCCGCCCTTTTCTGTTCCAGGAGCCATTTCATAATCCCACATTGGCTTTGATTGCCATGACCCTTAGGCTGTGTAACCTGTGACAGATCTCAGAGTTGCTTGTCTTCTTGGACCATGACACTTTGATAGGACACCATAGATGCCCTTTTGCACTTTGCTTTTTTAGAGTAAATGTACCCTAGAATTTATTACAAATCAGTTCATAGAGATCTTCCCCATTTTCTTTTTTTTATAGCTTTGGGACGAACCATAGTTTATTCAACCCTCTCCTAAGCATGGGCATTTAAGTTGTTTCGATGTTTAAGCTGTGCTAACATTTGTGGAAGTATGTCTTTAGGGTACAGTCCTAGAAGTGAGATGGCTGAGTCAAGGGGTAAATCCATATGTAGCTTGATTAGATATTCCAAGTTTAACCCCAGGAAGGCTGTCCAATTTGCATTCTCACCAGCACTGCCTGAGAGCACCTGTCCTCCCACTGGCTCAGCAGAATGTGTTGTCCAATGATTTAACATGTAACGGTTATCAGGTTCTAAAGCCCCATGTATATTTAGGTCTATTTCTGGACCTTTAGTCTCTTCTACTCGTCTATCTCTTCATGCACCAGTATCTCATCATTATTTTGTTTTTGTGTTAATCTTTACTGAGGATATTTTTTCATTGATTTTATTTTTATTTTTTATTTTTTAGAGTGTGGGAGGGAAAGGGAGAGAAATAGAAAAAGGGAGAGAGACATTGATTGGTTGCCTTCTGCATGTGCCTTGACTGGGGCTGGGGATCAAACCTGCAACTCAGATATGTGCCCTTGGTCAGACTTGAACCCGTAGGCGAACACTCTAACCAGTGAGCACACTGGCCAGGGCACTGACTTTGTAGTATGTTTTGATGTCTTGAAAGGCTAATCCCCACCCCATAGTTTTTCTGGCTATTCTTGCATGATAGTAGCAATTCATCTCACTCCATAAAATACTTGTAGATTTTTTTTTTTATTGGGATCATATTATATTTATAAATTAACTTAAGGAGAATTATTATCTTTATAATATGGAGCCATTTTATGTGAGAACAGATGTCCATTTATGAATGATACTGGGTAGTAGAGATTCCATGGGCAAGGGAAAATAGTATAGTTTTATGGGAACGAAAAATGGTATTTTTCTCTTGATTCACAGATATTGATGAGTGTAAGACCGGGCTGGCAAAGTGCAAGCGGAAATCATATTGCAGAAATGAAATCGGAAGTTACTACTGCAGCTGTGTCCCCAATCTTCCCATTTTCAACTGGGTGGCTAGTTTTGTTAAATTGAACCACGCAGATTGTTATGGTAAGAACCTCCGATGCTCTCCAACATGAACAAGGAGGGGCGAGGAAGACTTTGAGAGTCCCACCAATGTCAGGCCAGGGTAAGAGAGCAGAGACCTGTCTTGGCCCTTGTCCTTCAACCCAGCGTTTTAATCTTTTCCCAGGAGATCTTATTTAAGCCCAACATATCAATTGCCGCTTCTATATCACTGCCTCACAAATGTATGTCTCTTTCCCGGGCTTCCAAATTGACACCTCTAATTTTCTACTGGACTTCTCGACTTGTTTCTCTCTCACCCATTTTACCTGTCTACATGCTAAGATCCACGAGTTCATACTGATAGCTCCAATCCCAGAGGACCCCAGGGCTTGATCTAGCTTTCCTTTTTTCCTTCTTTGTAACTTCTTTCTTCAACAACAACAACAACAACAAAATACCTGGCCCTCACTATCCACAACCTATTATCTTATTTTGGAAGTCCTGGTGTAATTCCATATTTTGAGTTAGACTAGATTTGACTTCTGACACTACCACTTACTTTTGGGGAGTGACTAACTTCTTTATGCCTCATCTGTGAGTGGGAAGAATAGTAGTAGCCTCGACTATACTAGTTATGTGTTCCTGAGTAACAGATGACCCCACTGTTAGTGGCTTAAGACAACACATCTTTATTGGCTCAAGGACTGTGTAGGGCAGGAATTAAAGCTTGCCTTACCTGGTCCTCTGATTCTAGCTCTCTCACGATTACAATCAAAGTATTGGTCAGGGATGCAGTCTTATCTGAAGGTTTGTCTGCCTCCAAGCTCACTAGCACAATTGCTGGATGATTCAGCTCTTTGAAAACTATTGGACTGAAGGCCTCATGGTCTTTCTGGTGGTGGCTGAGAGTTCGCTTTCCATTCTTAGCTATATCAGCCTCTCTAGCTTGCTTTATTACAACAAGCGCATGAGAATAGCCAGGAAGAGAGTGTGAACAAAGCAGAAATCCTAGTCCTTTATAACCTAACCTCAGAAGTGACATCTTTTCCCTTTTGCTGTATTCTGTTCATCAGAAATGAGTCTCTGAGTTGAGTCGGGGCGACGGTGGGAGAGGAAGGGGGGGGTTGGGTCTGAATTCACACAGCAGGATGTGAATAAAGGAATGTGAGGCAGAGATCATTTCAGAGACTTCTTACCTCACGTACTGGGTGAAATACCTTCCTCCAAATTCATGTCCACTCACGGAAACTATGGATATAATCTTATTTGGGAATAATCATGCTGTGCAGATTGGGCCCTAAATCCAATATGACTGGTGTCATTATAAGAAGAGGGAATCTGGTCATAGGGACACACACCCAGAAGATCGTGTAATGATAGAAACATAGATCGGAGTTAGGCTGCCATAGACCAAGGGACAGCAAAGATTGCTGACAACCATCGGAAGCTGGAAACAGCAAAGAAGAATATATCTTAAAACCTTCAGAGGGACCACAGTCCTGCTGACACATTGATTTGGACTTCTATCTTCCAGAACCATGAGATAATAAATTTCTATTGTGTTAAGGCATCCAGTTTGTAGTGCTTTGTTACAGCAGCCCTAGGAAATGAATACACTTTACTTGTCATTATTAAGGCATGTAAAATGTTTCTTGCTCCTGGGAAGGCTCAATTAATATTAGCTGTTATGCTACATAACTGTTCTAGAACCTTCTGAGTTCCTTTAAATGAGCTAATGTGTATGATGGCACTTTATATACTATGCTGTGTAGACAAGGGCAAGTATTATTACTGTTTCTACATTATTCATTCAATAAACATCCATTTCTTCAGGAAGCTTTCTCTGCACCCTTGATACTCTAGGATCTCTTCTGTGTACTCCCAAGTCACCTCCTTCTATTTGTTAACATCTTGGACCATTGGAATCAATTAATGGTTTGCCATTATTGGCAGCCTGCAAACGCTAGAAGGGAATTCCCTTTGCCACTATGTCAACTGCTATCCATCAGGGTTAGCGCTGTGCCAGGCTTTTAGTAATTGCCCAATAAATGCTATGGACTGAATGATTGAACTGGGAGCCCCATCCTAATTATCTTTTTATTTTACTGTAGAAGGCATCCGGGACTTCTTAGAGGGAAACTAGGATAGGATGTGGCAGCATCAGGGAAGGACCCAACTTGAGGGTACTTGGAAGAAGGGATGTGAGCCAGGGCGTGTTATCTCCCATATTTGATTCACTGGCTACTTTTCTTTCCCAGAGGACACTGGTGAGAAGATACAGACATCAGAGACCATTTGGGTGAGTAAGGTGAAGCTAGGTCTGGGAAACAGCTCATTAGTCTTCCACGTCTTTCTTCTGCTCCAATGCTACCACAGCTTCCCCATGACTTTTAGGATACAGCATAGGAGTGATTTTGTCCTTTGTTCCAGGGGGACAACATCTGGGGACATTTTTGGTTGGCACAACTATGGTGTTATTGGCATTTAGTGAGTGGAGACGAGGGGTATTACTAAACATCTAATAATGCCCAGGGTAGCCTCCCACAACTATTATCTGGTCTCAAATGTCAACTGAGAAGATTGAGAAACCCTGGCAAAGGCGTCCCTCAAAGATCTGCATCGAACATCTAGAGCCTCATTTCATCCCCTCATTCCCTCTCATTCGCTATCTTCCTCCATAAGAAACTCTTTGTAGGTTCCAGATACCTTATTTTTTTTAAGCCTTCATGTTCTCAAAAATACAATGGAGCTCAGGATACTCTCTTCACACGACTGCCGGTGATAAATGAGAGAATTCATATAGGTTTCCGCACAGAACCTCGCTGCACGTTAATAAATGTTATTATCTTCTGGGGTCACCCACCCACACTTATGTACATTCCTGATTTTTTAAGTTTGTGTAGGAGTCTACCTAACTAGCTTTATTTCTTTGAAAGACAATTCTAAAGAAAAATGAAAGCAAACAGTACATTGCAAAAAAGGTTACCCAACTACTTCAAAGCACGGAATTGACCATATGGAATGAGAGTTTTGCTTCTCCAGGAAAGCATGAAAATTCTGTGCTTGATATAGGTAAGACACACGGAGCATTTTTCTTATGGAGCGGGGGAGGGATATTTTGTCAGACTTTGCATTTATATGTCATGGAGAGAGTGCACTCAAGGGATTCTTCCCAAATGCAGAAGGTCTGCCCCAGGGACTATTTCCTTGGAAATCTTTTAGATGCTAAGCTTCTTTTGCTAAAAAAATTAAAGTTTCTCCTCTTCACTAAGTACCTCAGTACACATTTTAAAATTGTTTTTGCCTTTCAATATTCTACCATAGAGGTTGGGCTTTCTTGCCCTAATTCCAATCTGAGTTGGGTGGGCAGTGTGTGCTTCTGGACCATTTAATTCCCAACAACCAGAGACGTGGAAGGGAGCACCATGTGGCCTACCTTGTGTGCAGAAAATGCAATCACCAGGAAGGGATCTTTCACAGAAGGGAGTTCTTCAGTTCCTTAGGCATGAGACATGAGCCAAGCAAGGACTCACTTTCTGAATGTTTCCAGTCTATGAAACCAAGAGATGCCATGAGACAAATGAGAAGACTGTTCTGGAAGCTGGGAATAACACAATGGATATCAACTGCAATGATGCTTTCAAAGGAACCACAGGAGGTACTGTGTCTAAGATGGATCCCCTTGACCTTCAGATTCTAGGCCTGCTGTCTCATTTCTAGGTGACTGGGCCAAGATGTGGGGACTCACAAAGTGTTTTATTCCAATTCACCAGACGATAAGCCCCCTAATAAAGTGATTTCTCTTCTGTTTTCTCAGAGAGTAAAGTTGCACTTATCACTTACCGGTCCCTTGGGGATATTCTGAATGGATCCTTTTTCAGTGATAGAAGAGGAAGACTGGACATAAAACTGAACTCTCGTGTTGTGAGTGGCACCATTGGTATAAAAGAAAAAGTGTATCTGTCTAAACCCGTGTTCCTCACCTTCAAACATACTCAGGTGAGCAAAACCCAGGGCTGGTTCTCTACCTGTTACCTTAAATGGGTGTGTTATCAGGATCCTGGCAGCTAGCCTAATCCAACTCTGATCATCCAGGGTTCAGAGAACTGACAACAAATATTGAGGCCTCGAGAGAAGCTTTTATTATCACACTAGAGGCCCAGTGCACAAAATTTGTGCACATAGGGAGGGTCCCTCAGTCCAGCCTGTGCCCTCAGGGTTTGTGAGTCAGACATTCTTAATGCTACTGCAGAGGTAGGAGAGGCTCCTGACACCATGTGGGAATGCACTGACCACCAGGGGGCACCTCCTAAGTTGAGCATCTGCCCCCTGGTGGTCAGCGCATGTCATAGAGACCAGTCATTCTGCCATTTGGTTGATTTGCATATTAGCCTTTTATTACATAGGAAAGATTATGCCTAAAAAAGGGAGATGAGCATTATTGAGCCCAGAAAAGGCTGGAGGCATGGAGGAGGGATTGTTCTGCTGGAGAAAGAAGCATGGAAGAAATACCTGGGCTTCTTTAGCTCTCATCCAATGACCTCTCACTCGTTCCTCTCATTGGTCCTACCAACGACAGGCAACCTGGGTAAAGCAGTTCATTAAGGTCGATTCCCAGAGCTCTGAGATGACCAGAGCAGGGCAGAATCAATGAGAATGAAGTCCACACACGTGCAGCATAAAACTCCTCACCACACAGGTTCCAGATGATGGGGCTCTCCCATCTAGTTTCCAACCCAGGGAATCCTTGACCAACCTATGAAGTTAAAATAGTAAAACCAGAATGAGAACCACTTTTATGCTCTTCTCTTTCCAGCCTGGTGGCGCGAGAAGAAAATATTTGTGTGTGTACTGGGAAGGGTCAGAGGAGGGAGGCAGCTGGTCACTGAAAGGCTGCACTCACGTGAGCAGCAATGACTCTTACACCAAATGCAAGTGCTTCCACCTTTCCAGCTTTGCTGTCCTCATGGCTCTTGTTCCGAAGGTACTAAGATTCATGGTCCCTTCCTGTGAATCTGAGTGTGTCCAGGAAGCTGGGAGGTCCTCTGCTCCATGGCTTATAAAAAGACTCTTAAGATGTGGAGTCAAGCAGAAATAACTTACTTGAGAGGTAGCAGGGGACTGGGGAAGTGACATGGGAAAAAGGACAGAAGCCACACAGAGAGCATTTTCAAGCTACTGTGGATAACTGGAGTTTACGTCCCTCTGGAGGACTCTGGAGGTCAGTGTAGCTCATTCTAACTGATGCACAGCAGTTCATACATGAGTGCCTGCTATGCATCAGATGCTGTTATAGGCACTGGAACAAAACAGACAAAGAAATACTAACGTTCATGGAAACTACTTCTGAGTGCTGTGTTTTCCAATAGGATCACTAGCCACATGAGTAGGTGAAATGTGGCTAGTGTGACCGAAGAACAAATTTTAAATTTTATTTTATTTTAATTAATTTGAGAAACAGTGTAGAGTTCCATTTAAGATGGGGGAGTAGATAGAGGCTGTGCTCACCACCTTCTATAAGCACATCAAAATTACAACTAAATTATAGAACAATCAATCTGGAGAACCATCTGAAGACTAGCTAAACGGAAGTCGTATAATTAAAGCTATAAAGAAGGAGCCACATTGAGACAGGTAGGAGGGACAAAGAGATAAAGTGGGCTGCCCCAAACTCATGTGTGGTGGTGAGAATCCATATGATTCTCCAGCTGCAGATATCCTCACTGAGGAGTGAGGGGTCTCAACTCAATGCCAGGCTTCCCAGCCCAGAGCACCGGTGCTGGGAAGCTAAGCCCATGAAACATCAGGCTGCGAAAATCAGCAGGATTCTGTCCATCCAGGTCAGACTGGATGCTACTTGAAACCCAGGTGTCCTCTTAAAAGACTCACAAAAGCTCACTTGTGGGCACTCATCTTGACCTCTGGCGGAGGGACAGTGGCTTGGGGACCACCAGGTACATACAGGGAGAAACTGAGTTATGAGGCTCCAGGGTCAGGGCTGGAGGGATGACAGCCATCGTCTCTGTGTTGAGCTCACTCCAACATATCCGAACCTGAACCTATATTTGCCTGGTGAACTCCACTAGCCCCAACCTGGGGACTCCCTGAGATCCTACCTCAACCAACTCAAGTACGACCTGAAGCTCTTTCACCTCATGCCTGTGAGAATGGCCATCATCAATAAATGAACAAATAATAAGCATTGGCAAGGATATGGAAAAAAGGGAACCTTTGTGCACTATTGATGGGAATGCAAATTAATGCAGCCATTAGGAAAACAGTATGGAGGTTCCTCAAAAAATTAAAAATAGAACTACTTTATAATTCAGCAATTCCACCTCTGGGTATATTTCAAAATATACCCAAACACTACTTGAAAGAGACATATTCATCCTTGTATTCATTACAACATTATCTACAATAGCCAAAATATGGATGCAACCTAAGAGCTCATCAATACATAACTATATAAAGAAGATGTGGTACATATATATACAATGGAATATTACTCGGCCATAAAATAGAATGAAATTTTACCATTTGTGACAAGGATGGACCTAGAGGGTATTATGCTAAGTGAAATAAGTTAGATAGAGAAAGAAACTACCATATGATTTCATTTATATGTAAAATCTAAAGGGCAAAATTAATGACCAAACAAAACAGAAACAGATTCATAGATACAGTGAACAGAGTGAGAGATGCCAGATGGGAGGGGGTTGAGGGTTGGGTGAAGGGATTACTATAAATTGGCAGTTACAAAATAGTTAATAGGTATATAAAGCATAGCATAGGGAATAGAGTCAGTAATATTGTAATAACTATGTATGGTTCCAGGTGGATACTAGAATCATTGGGGGGATCACTTTTAAGTTAAAAAAAAGTCTAACTAGCACTGGCTGGTGTGCTCAGTGGTTATAGCATCAGCTTCCACACTGAATGTTCATAGGTTTGATTCCCGGTCAAGGGCATGTATCTGGGTTACAGATTCAATCCCTGGTCCCGGCCCCAGTGTGGGTATGTGCAGGAGGCAATCAACTGATGTGTCTCTCTCACATCGATGCCTCTCTGTTCTTATACATGCCCCTGTTTTGAAGATGAGAACAGCAAGTCTCAAAGAGGTTTACTCATTCATCTGAGGGCCTGAGCTAGGAAGCCCATCTGACTCTCCATCAGGAACATAACTATGGAGTTGGAAACTATAAAAGGTCCTTCCTTTGGTGCTCCTAGGCGGATCCCATCCTGACTGTGATTACCTACGTGGGACTGAGCCTGTCTCTGCTGTGTCTCCTCCTGGCGGCCCTCACTTTCCTCTTGTGCCAATCCATCCAGAACATCAGCACCACCCTCCACCTGCAGCTCTGCATCTGCCTCTTCCTGGCCCACCTCCTCTTCCTCACTGGGATTGATCAAACTGAGCCTGAGGTAGATAATTTGATCAAATATCCTTGTAAGAACCAAATCTATCATCTTGTTTTGAGGAAAGACTGGAAGAGAGGCAATAATCACCTGGGGGAGACCGCGAGAGTCCCGATTTCAGTTCTCTTCCTGTATAATTTTGATAAGACCCATACTTTCTGATGGGCATTGAGCAAAGTGATTGAGAGTCAGACTGATGGTATTAGATGGTTTACAGTAGCTGCTGTAACATGGCACTCCAAAAAGGAGTGGATTATCACAAGAGTAGTTTATTTTACCTGTATGTATCTGTAGAGGGTGAGCAAACATGTTCGAAGGGTGTCTATCCTCTAACTTCAGGCTGATGGGGGCCCTTCTAGCTCATACGTGGTTTCAAGGTCATCCTGGGGTCCTTTCTATTTTAGCCAACTGAAAAGAGAAAAGAGCACGATGGAGTCCCATGAGGAAGGTTTATATGGGCCCACCTCAGGAAGTGGTACATATCCCTTCCTCTCACATTCTGTGGTCACATCTAACTGCAAGGCATGCTGGGAAATGTAGTCTCTGGCCGGGGAATAATTTCTTAGAGACAAATCTATATTCTAGAATTGAGGGGCGGAGGGAAGCTTGTATTTTTGGTGGACAGTGTCTTTACCACACAACCAGCAGTTGTGTCTCAACTCTTCATCCTACTCACTGTACGATCTTGTTGAAGTGACTTCCCCTTTTCTTAATCTTCCTCTCTAAAATAATGGCCTCAGCATAGGGCTCTAGCAAGATAGAATGTAGAGTCTGGATTAATCAACCAGAGAACAACGCGAGCTTTTGTTTTTGTCATGATCATGATCATGATCCTATCGTCACATCCAGGAAGAATTAGTAGCAGATGTTCTCCAAGGTCCCTTTCAGCCCTGAAGACTATGCTGTCACCTTCACAAGGCTATGAAAGCACCATTCCCACTCCCCCGCCCCCACCAAAGGCAGTAAAGTGCTATGGTTAAGAGTAAGTATGGCCTCTGCAGACAGTTTGGGTTTCAAATACATTTTCCTTTTTTATTAGCTTTGTGATCTTGGGAGAAATTTTAACTTCCTGGGCCTCCGTTTCCTCAGTTCAAAACGGGCAGAAGTTGGCCCACTGTGGTGCCGGGCTACCTCTGGCCCACCATCTGTTTTTGTAAATAACGCTTCACTGGAATCCTGACTGCTGATGTCCAAGCAGTGAAGAAGCTGGACACCTCAGCGCCAGAAGAGAGATGGAGTCTCTTTTCCTGTTCCTTTTTGTTCTGTTCAGGCTCTTCGCGGATTGGACGATGGCCTCTTGGGGAGGGCCATCTTTATTACGCAGCTACCGATCCAAATGCTAATCTCTTCCAGAACCACCCTCACAAATACACCCAGAAATGTTTCAGCAGCTACCTGGACATCTCTTAGCGCAGTCAAGCTGACACATAAAATTAACCATCACAGCCTCGCACAGGGCAAGAGCAGTGGAGCGTTTCTATACCAATGTTCATATGTCATGGATTTGAGGGCTGCTGTAAGGACATTCATTCCTTTGTTCTCCTGGCCTGCCCCATGCACGGGACAAGCAGACTTCAATGGCCAGCGAAAGCCTCCAGAAAAACGCGTTGTCCCTGGCAAAGTGTCATAGGCGCTGGAATTAAAATTCCAGTCAGCATCCAGGAAACCGATAAGTGCTGAGGATATAATCAGATACAGACAACATCGGCACCGCGTTCCTAACTCTCCTCTCCCTTCCAGGTCCTGTGTTCCATCATCGCAGGAGTATTGCACTACCTCTACTTGGCCTCCTTTACCTGGATGCTCCTCGAAGGACTGCATCTCTTTCTCACTGTCAGGAACCTCAAGGTGGCCAACTACACCAGCGCAGGCAGATTCAAGAAGAGATTCATGTACCCTGCAGGCTATGGGGTTCCAGCTCTGATCGTGGCTGTGTCTGCAATAGCAGGACACAAAAATTATGGAACGTACACTCAGTAAGCATGACGCTAGCGTTTATGGTGGAAGTGATAGCCATAATACAACTTCATGAAATTCAGGGGCAAGAGAGAAAACTGATGATCCCACATTAAATATCTGTGGGTTTTATGCTCCGTAGGATTCTGAAAGAGCAGAATGTAAAGAATAACAGTAATGACAAATCTCAAAGCCCTGTGCTATGTCAGAGATAGTGCTTTCTATCTGCAGCCCTCATCTGCTCCTCCCATGAGGCTGGCATTGTTTGTCACGTCATGCACAGGACATCTGGGCCTTTAGTGCACCTAATAAACATTCTCAAGGTCATATCTGAAAGCAAGTAAGTCAGAATTCCCAAAGCAGTATTTTTAAAAAATTTTTTTTAATTGATTTTTTTACAGAGAGGAAGGGAGAGGGGTAGAGAGTTAGAAACATCGATCAGCTGCCTCCTGCACACCCCCTACTGGGGATGTGCCAGCAACCATGTCATGCCCTTGACAGGAATCGATCCTGAGACCCTCTAGTCCGCAGGCCCATGCTGAGCCAAACCGGTCAGGGCCCAAAGCAGTATTTATAACAGCCATGTTTTGCTGCCTCACTAAAGAAGTTTGCACAGTTTGTTGAAGAAGAAGTTAGTATTTTGGCAATGGGGCTTAGGGTAGGAAGTAGGTATGCATGTGCTAAAAAAAAAAAAAAAAAAAAAAAAAAAAAAAAAAAAAAAAAAAAAAAAAAAAAAAAAAAAAAGAAAGAAAGAAAAAAGAAAAAGCAAAAAACATGTAGGAGGCTGTCCATCCTGAAGTCAGAGGATATCTCCTCTCCAGCTTGATCCCTATGTCCTGCCAGAATGGTTCTGGAGATAATAGGGTAGATGGGTGTTGGCAAATTTTCTATAAAGGGCCAGAAGGTAACTTTTTTATCTTTGCAGACCATGTGGTCTCTGTGGCAATGACTCAGCATTGCCCTTGTAGTATGAAAGCAGCCAAGTCATAGACAATATGTAAATGACTGGGTATGGCTGTGCTTGAATAAAACTTTATTTATGAAAACAAGGGGTAGACTGAATTTGGCCCATGGGCCATAGTTTTGCAACCCTTGGAACAGAACTAAGAGTGGGAGTTTTTCTGACCAATGAGTGCTGGCGATTGCTTGATATCTTTGCCGGTTTTGTACTGCCAGGTTGCCTTGCAGAATAAGTTATGCTACCATTGCTAACATAAGCCATGACAGCATACAGAGTCTAACGGTAGTTTTTCTTTTTAAGTATATTTTATTGAAGTTTTTACAGAGAGAAAGGGACAGGGATAGAGAGTTAGAAACATCGATGAAAGAGAGAGAAACATCGATTCAGCTGCCTCCTGCACACTCCCTACTGGGGATGTGCCCGCAACCAAGGTACATGCCCTTGACCAGAATCGAACCTGGGACCCATCAGTCTGCAGGCTGATGCTCTATCCATTAAGCCAAACCAGTCAAGGCTTATGGTAGTTTTAATAACTACATTTAGATTATTATTTTTATTCCTGTTTTACAACTTTATTGAGATGTAATTGATGTACAGAAAATTATACACATTTAATGAATATGTGTTTGTGAGTTTGGACACATGATACACTGTGACACCATCACCACAGTCAAGGTAACAAGCATATCCACACCTCCAAAAGCTTCCTGGTTGCACCCGGAACACTGACACTGAAGCAATCCATGGATCATGTTCATACTTCTCAAGTTTTACTTGTGCTCCTTTGTGTGTTTAGTTCTGTACAATTTTATCACATGTAGAGAGGTGTAATCACTGCCAAAGGTTACATTCCATATGATTTTCATTGTATAACACTCTTGAAATGACAAGATTATTTTCACTCTCTTATTATAGCACTTATTATTATAGTACTCACTGTTATTAGGATATCTACCTTTGCTGAGCCTTAACTCTGCCAGGAACTGTATCCAAAAACTGTGTAGACACGACCCTATTTAATATTTCCTACAAAATCTATGTGAGGAAAACGATGAAAGAAGTCAGAGAAGGCTCCAATAAGTGGAGAGAGAGTCCATGTGCATGGGTGGTAAGACTGCATACTGTCAAGACGAAGTTAGTTCTTTCCAACTTGATCTATAGGTTCACAATGCATTTTATTTTTTGGACATTTGATAAATTGGTCCTAATATTCATGTAGCAAGGCCTGGAATAGTTAACACAATGTTGAAGGAGAAGAATAAAGTCGCAGAACCGACCCAACCTGACTTCAAGGCTTTGTAGATAGTCACAGTAATCATGAAAAATTTTTAAATACTTCTGTTAGCACCACTTTGCACCTGGGAAAAGTGGGGCTCAGAACATAGAGCCTGTGTCAGATGGAGACTCGCGTCTGATTCCATCTAAAATCCAGGTCTGAACTAAACAGCTTCGGGCACTGCTCAGATCCTGTGAGAGGAGCCTGAATTAAATGCCTCTTCTGAGAAATAAGTGGGGAATCCTTATCTTTCTCTCAACAGCTGCTGGCTCAAGATTGATAAAGGGTTCATCTGGAGCTTCCTAGGGCCAGTGGCCATCATTGTCTTGGTAGGTGACTGCTGATGGTTATGTATGCGTGTGCCTGCCCTGGGTTTGCCACGCATAGAGAGTGTTTGTTATTTGTTAAAGGGGAACTGAGATAAAGATAAGGAAATATAACCTAATGTGATCAACCCTCTCTTACTGGAAATACTGTCTGTGTGAGTCTTTCCCTGGCTTCTGCCTCGCTCACTGGTTGCTTTGATATAATAAAACCCTCTACCAGGCATTCTTTTAAAAAATCCTACGTTCGTTTACTCAACAAATATTTAACAAGTGTCTACTCTGCATAGAGTAACATGTTTTTCTGTTGGTTAGGAACTTCATTTACATCCATTATCCTGATATAGGTATTAATAGCACTTTTTCACTTTCAAAGTGTCCTGGTTTGAATGATAAATTATATAGTCACCCTGAGCAAGCACCAAGTGCCACAGGTTCTATGCTATGTGCTGTTTACACCAGAGCATGTGTCTACACCATCCTTCTGAAGCCTGTATCTTTTGGGGAAAGAGTCTTAGGTTCATCTCAAATTGGGTTGTATGACATGGGCTCAAAAGGAAAATTTCCATGTTGCTTCCACAGATAAACTTGGTGTTCTACTTCCAAATTCTGTGGATTTTGAGAAGCAAACTTTCCTCCCTCAATAAAGAAGTTTCTACCATTCAGGACACCAGGTAAGAAATTACCAGAATCACTCTTTTCCCAATTTTCTTACAGGACAATTCTGCCAGAGAGAGAAAAACCTATACAAAAAATGTGAAATGTGGTATAAAATTTCCTGGCACTAGATAAAGAATACATAAGGGACAACTTACAGAAGAAATAAAAACTATAATTTTCAGGTGATTTCACGTACCCTCTCATCTCTTTGTTCAATAAACATTCACTGGGTGCCTCATTTGTGTAGCTCACTCTTCATATAAAATTAATGCCAAGACTATCAACATTATCTTTTTCACCCTGAAAGTTCAACCACTTTTGGATTCCATTCTCTTTGGTTGTAAAAACTCAGTTCTCGTTGGTGCTGACCTAAATTATTAAAAATACTGATGCCAACAGCTAATATTAACTAGTTACTTAATAGGTGTTGGGCATTTACCAAGATTAGTTCATTGAGTGCTCATGACGCCAACCTCTGTGGTGGGCACTACTAACATCCCCCCTGGTAAGAGGAACCAACTGTTCAGCGTCCCCAAGGGCGGGTACAAATCTTGCATTGGTGAGTCATGTGGACAAAACTTAAAGGAATTTCTGTCCAACTTCAGATCCTGCCTTCGATCTCATGTACGTATGAAATTAACCTAACATCTCAGCTTCCGTTTCTTTGATCCTGGAGGGCTGGAATGTCAGCCTTCTTGGTGTTTCTCCATATCTCTACACACACACACACACCAGCTTGCCTAGTCCATGGCCATCAACAACTCATTCTAGACACAATTTCCGTTTGAAGAAATCCAACACTGTGTTATGTTCTAAAGTCGTGATATCTTCATCATCCACTTTTTGCAATAGAAATTAATAGTATGCACTTTCCACAAATCTTCCAAAAAGTCCAGGTAAGAGACTTAGCAGGGAAATCATTTCCAAGAGTGGGAGAAAGTGTTATTCTCAGAGGCAATACTTGAAAACATGGGTTCTGCCTCATCCTCACACTACGTGCCTTTGTGAAAGCTGTTCAGCCACCCGAGGTTGTTATGAAGTTTGAAGAAAGTGATGCACCCAAAGCATTGAGTACAGTGCCCAACAAGCAGCGAGTCCCTGACAAATGGTAGTAATTATTACTCTTTTTCCTTTTCAGAGTCATGACATTTAAAGCCATTGCTCAACTGTTTACCCTGGGCTGTTCTTGGGGCCTTGGTTTTTTTATGGTTGATGAAGTTGGGAAGACAATCGGATCAGTCATTGCCTACATGTTCACCATCATCAATGTCCTGCAGGGGGTTTTGCTTTTTGTGGTACACTGTCTCCTTAATCGCCAGGTAAAGTTAATTACTTTGTCTCTGGGCTTTATTAAACGGCTGTTCATTTCTTGTCCTCTTTAGCCTCTTAATATTGATCATTTGAGCATATCTCTTAAGAACATGCAGTCGTCTGCTCAGGCAGCCATAAAAACAACAGAGGCCGTGTGGCTTAGACAACAGAAATTTATCTCCTCAGAATTCTGGAGGCTGGAATTCTGAGATCAGGGTGCCAGTAATGTTAGGTTCTGGTGGGAGCCACCTATGTGGCTTGCAAATGGCCACCTTCTTGCTGTGTCCTCGCATGGGTGAGAGATTGTGAGAGAGCTTTCATGCTTCTTTTTATAAGGACACTAAGTCTATTGGATCAGGGCGCTACCTTTATGACCTGATTTAACCTGAATTACTTCCATAAAAGCCACATCTCCAAATAACCATCAGTGGTTTCCTACCTAGACAGTGATGGCCACAGGCCCTCGCTGTTGGGCAAGAGTTTTAACATATGAATTTGGGGGCTGAAGGACACAAACCACTTCAGAGCAGAGCATATTATCAGTCAGGATAAGGTAGGTTATGCTACAGTAACTAACAGCCTCCCTCCCCTAATTTCAGTGACTGAGAACAATAAGAGTTATTTCTTGCTTATGCTACATAGCTACATGAACTGGATTATCTTCATTTGAGGATGTATGCTGAGGGGGCAGCCCTTATGTAGAACATCAGTGTTCTCATGGCAAAGGGAAAGTGATCATGGCCCAGTGTAGCTTAGCTCTCTTTTATTGGCCAAAGCAAGCCACGTGGCCAAAACTGAATTCACAAGAGAGAGAGAGATGAATAATTCTCCAGTAGTGAAGTGTACTGCATGGAGAGCACTGTAATATTTGGCAAAATCTATGATAAACTCAGAGAGATCTTGACTTTAATCCCAGTTTTTCCAGTGAGTGGGTTGCTTTGTGACGTTGGGTTGCTGTGTGATCTTGGGTAGGCTGCTTCCCTCTCTGAGCTGCGATTTTCTCATCCAAAAATGTGGCAGTACCTACCTCATAGGACTGATAATTAAATGAGATAATTCAATATCAATCTCCTAGTAACGACCTTGGCATATACCAAGTTCTCAGTGAAGAGCATTATTATAATTTTACTCTTAATAGAAGATTGGGAATGGTTTTTCTGGCCTTTTTTTTCTTTGTTAGTGAGTGGAACTACCAGCAATTAAGATACAAGTGACAAAAAGACATTTTAACAGTTCATTAATTTCTCTTTTGTCTGTTAGTGCCTTTTTAAAAAATATATATTTTTACTAATTTCAGAGAGAGAGAGAGAGAGAGAGAGAGAGAGAGAGAGAAAGAAACATCAATGATAAGAGAAAAGTCATTGATTAGTTGCCTCCTGCACATCCCACACTAGGGATCGAGCCCTGACTTGGAATCGAACCTTGACCTCCTGGTTCATAGGTTGACACTCAACCCCTGAGCCATGCCGGCTGGGCTGTTAGTGCCTTCTTAATGCTTGGTACTCTTTACACACGGAAGAAGTAAAATACAGTTAAAGTGTTTTGATAAATTAATGTTGAGTATTAAATATTCAGATGTCTCTTTTAGAACCTGTAGAGGAGGTTAAAGGAAGACTGTGTGTGGCGTCACTTTGGGTGGCTTAGTATCAGGGCTCTGGAGTAAGAATGACAAGATCCTGAGAGCTGGTTTTGTGACCTTATGCAAGTTAATATACCTCCAAGAGTCTCAGCTTCTTCACCTTTAATGGGGAGTGGGGACAAGAAGTCACTTACTGATTGGATTTATGTAGGGTTTAAATGATATATTGCATCTAAGTGCATCAAACACGACTAGTTTTCAATACATGGTGCCCTTCATCATCATAATCACTGTTAGAGTTTGGCTGGTGACTTGGGCTGTGAAAGAATTCACAACTGAACGAAGAGATGCAGAGAGAGGAAATTTATTTTACTCTCCAAGAGAGGAAAGGGTCCAGCATTGCTAGTCAATACAGGGCAGGGAAGAAAGGGTGGTCTGCTCTTTTAAGCAGTGGCTGTTTGTTGCTAAGCAACAAGGAAGGGAGGAGGTTTGTGTTGAAGCTGAGCAGGTACCAAGGGAGTTGTCTTGAAAAGTTACAGTTTGTTTGCTGTCCAGAACACAGTCCAGCAGATGTCCTAAGGAGATGTCTTATCAGTACGTTTCCCAAGCCTGTAAAACTGTTGCAGAAAGACCAAAAAACTAAGCGACGCTTTGAAGAGGTGGAGAAATCACAGTTTTAATAACACGCGTGGTCTCTGGGGTTGTCTTAAATCCCAAATCCAGAGTGCCGGTAACACGCAAGAACCTTGCTTTAGAACTGCCCCTCGAGTTCATTGATTTGCAAATATACTCCCTCCCCCCAAGGCCCTGAAGGGAGAATTCTTTTTATCTACCCTTCCCCCAGGTGTGCTTAGGTTCAGGGCTCAAAACAAAGCCCCCTGCCTTACCGCAGGACAGGGTTTTGTTTGGTTTAATGGCCTAACATTCCTTGCAGAGCCAGTCTTCCTCCTCAAAACATGCATAGAACAAAGGTTATGAAGAGTTCAAAAGAGGCTTGTTTGAAGGGGAGGAAGGAATGAAACTTTCTACTAACCACTAGAGGTTCCTGGGTGCAAATTATCCCTGGGTTGTGAAAACAGCAGGAAGGAGGGTGATGCAAGAATGTAGTCTTCAGAGCAGCTTATCTTGTTCCACAGTTTGAACAGAGGAACTGTTTCAATCCGAGAAGCCAACAATCTTTGGGTTTCAGTTCTTATTCTGTCTTTTCTTAAGTGTCTCCTAGGCTGGTACCTGGAGGAGACCTTCTCTGTCTTTACTGAGATGCAGAAAGGGGCTGTAACCCTCTGTACATTTCTCAAGCTGTACTGGCTCCCCTTACCCCTAACTACTAAGGATGTTATAAACAGCCCAATTCAGGGTCAAATAATTGTTATGGGGCAACCCGAAAGAGACGACCACCAGAGCCAAAGGATAGAATTTAGGAGCCTTTATTCAGCTGGCCAGCGTCTGTCTGCAGTGCCAGTACCCCACCGAAGCGAGGACTGATGCAGAAGCCAGCTTTTATTCACAAAAACCACAAAATGATTACACGCAAAGTTTGTTGCTCTATTTCTCAACACAGGATACAGACTCATACCTTTGAAAGGTTAGGTTCCTAGAGCCCATCACCCCTGGATAAACGGTGACGTGCTCTTTTGGCTGCACAAAGGCTAACTGTACGCTTCTGTTATTTCCATGTCCTGGAGCGTTTATTACAGCAAGTCTGTCTGGAGCATGACTATTTCCTTATCTCTAGCAGTTGCACTCAAGTCCTACTGAGCTGCAAACGAGCTGGGGCAAGTTGACCTTTACATAATCTCAAGTGGATGTAAGTCTCCCACATCTCTTTCAGAGTACAATGTGTTAAATTTTAGTCTATAGGACAACTTATGCTACCACTACTACCAACCAGACCAAAACCATTTCTCGAGTCTCTACAGATTTTTATTCACAGAGAAGCCCTTGATCAGTGTGGCAAAGTCTGTGCCATGAATAATAGTTCTTGCTGCAAGCAGCTTAGCGAAAGGAAAAGGCCCCTGAGTATATAACACCATCTCTATTAACTAGTTCTTCTCCTCAGGCCTTGGTTTATACTGTTTTATTCTTACTTGTCTTCACTCATGGCTTGTCGTGTTTCATATCCTCCCATTTAGAAGCCCTAAAGCTACAAATAGTCCTCCACATAGAACTGCAGATGAAGGCCACTACATCCATCACCCATGGACCCTTATAGCCCACTTCCAAGGGGACCCTGACTGCCACCCCCTAATGACAACCCCTTTGCCAGCAGGAAGCAGCCAGACAGATCAGCGTCCATTGTCCCCAGTGGCAGCTGGGGTTTCCTAATCAGAGGGGGGACTGAAACAGAAATTTTAGGGGTAAAATAGGACAGGTTTAGGAAATTCTAGAAATGTTGGAAATTAAGGGGACCGTGGAGGAAGCACAGGGCTGCAGAGCAGCAAAAGGTATATTTTCATATACTAGGGGAGCTGAAAAGCTGCAACAGGTGCATTTCCAAAGAATGAAGGAGCTGGGAACAGCAAAAGGTCTATATTTACAAAATAAAGAGAAGGAAGCCTTTCCTCCAGAAGGAGAAGAAGAAAGCCCAAAAGGGAATAGGAAAACAATAAGGAAGGAAGGGAGGAGAACCTCGCATGTCTCAGGTGAGGTTTGACCTTGGAGCCCAAGAGTTACTATAGTAACCAGTCTAAGGGAATAGTGACCATTCAGAGGGGATATCAAGGCAGCAGGATCTGCAGTCTTTATAAGCCTTAGGGAAAGGAACCCAGTAGGACCCTTTCCCCCTCCCTACTTGGGAGTCCATTCTGTGGGACTTTTTCCCTCTCCCCACATGGTAGTCTGTACTTGTTCTTAAATAAATCTACGCCTTTGCTATAAAAAGAAATCTTGAGGTTTAATTAGCAGGTGCTTCTCATAAGTTGTGGAAGGCCACAGCAAAGAAAAGGAAAGGCCCTTTTCTGTCCTTATAATCACCATCATCATTATCTTTACTGTCACCATTATTGTCACCACCACCACCATTTAATCATCATTTTCATCATCATCATCATCATTTACACCATAATCACTACCACTACCATCATTATCTTTGCTATCATCATTATTACCATCATCATCGCCACCATTAACATGATTATATTCACTTTCATATTACTATTACCATCATCATAGTCACCTTCATCATCAGCACTGCCGTCATTACTTTTATCATTACCCTTATTACATCATCATTACCATCATCACCTTTATCACCGTCACCATCATCACTTTCATCATTATCACCATATAGAGTCCTTATGGTGCTTGACATTTAGTAAACACCTTTTCTACCACTGAGGAAAGTAACATTTAAATTAAAAATCAGCCCAGCTGATGTGACTCAGTGGTTGAGTGTCGACCTGTAAACCAGAAGATCACAGTTCCATTCCCAGTCAGGGTACATGCCCAGGTTGCAGGCTCGATCCCCAGTAGAGGCGTGGAGGCAGCCGATTAATGAATCTCTCTCAGCATGGATGTTTCTCTCTCTGTCTCCCTCTCCCTTCCTCTCTGAAATAAATAAGAATATAAAATAAATCAATATGAATTTGGTCAAGACTATACAGGAAACCAATGAAAGAGCTGTAGAGAGCAGCCCCTAGTCTTTAGCCTCCTATTTTAGGGTTCTTTTTTTCTGAACCAAGCTGGATATTGAAAGATTTAATCCGACCCCAAACCAATAAGTTGACCTGACCAAGACCAGCAGAGTAAAAGCGAAAGATCGCGTTTATTGATTGCCCTCGGGTGAGGTCACGCGGTCTGGGGACAAACACAGGCTGTGTGAGTCACAGACACGCATGCCTGGTAAAGCTTCTTTATGCTGCTGTTGGGCCAATCAGGTCTGTCCGCGGTAGATGGTGGCGGGGGGGAGGGGGTTGATTTGAGTTCAAGAGGGGAGTTTGTACAACTGCATCTTGGCCATCCTGAAAAATTCCAGATGGCCATTAAGGAGGGTGTTTTTACTGCGCCAGTCTTATCAGGGCTGCAGCTTGGCCTTGGGCTGTTTTTCGGCTCAGCGGGTGGAATCTTGAAGGTCCCTTGTCTGCCCAGCCCCCAGACCTTACAGATATAACACAATCCTCTATATTCCTCAAACTTACAGGTGCGAGTGGAATACAAGAAATGGTTTAGTGGGATGCAGAAAGGAGCTGAAACCGAAAGCACCGAGGTCTCTGCCTCTACTACCCACACCAGAGTGGTAAGACCAGCTTCTCTGCAGTGCTGTGCACTTGTCTGAACCCCACATCTCATGCTGCTATGAACATCCTCATTTCTTGATCTGAAAGAAAAGAGAAACTGCATTAGGTTCTTGCATTATGAAGCTGAATGTCCGAGTAGCATATGTGGGGCGTCACCCAAGGCGTCCCTTGAGATAAACTTAACCGCGCAGGTGTTCGGACATTAAGTAGTTGCTAGCAAGGAGACTACTCTAAGCTAAAGTGACCAGATGTCCCGCTTTTGGTGGGACAGTCCTGATTTTTAACAGTTTGTCGCGCATCCCGCAGCGTTTTAAAAAAGTCCCAATTAGCCCTGACTGGTTTGGGTAGAGCGTCGGCCTGGGGACTGAAGGGTCCCAGGTTTGATTCCAGTCAAGGGCATATACTTGGGTTGTGGGCACATCCTCAGTAGGGAGTGTGCAGGAGGCAGCTGATTAATGTTTCTCTCCCATCGATGTTTCTGGCTCTCTGTCCCTCTCCCTTCCTCTCTGTAAAAAATCAATAAAATATATTGTAAAAAAAATAAAAAAGTCCCGATTACTCTTTATAATATTTTAAGTAATAATAATAAAAAAAAGAAAAAAAAAGAACCCCCCCTCCCCCGTCAATGGTGTAACGCTTTAAATCTGGTCATCTTACCCTAAACGTATAAACTAGAAAATTATTACTATCACACTGAAGTTTCTGGTTTTTGAGACCCAAACCAGAAAAGATATTCTCTTCCCCCCCCCCTTTTTTTCTCTCTCCTCCCCCATTCCCTTCCCCTTTCTCTATATAGTAGCCAGAGTGGCAGTGAACTATACATATCAGATTATTTTACTCCCCTACTTAAATCGCTGCCTTCCCATCACAGTTAGAACCAAATTGAACCTCCTATCATCACTTAAAATTGGCCCAACACCCCTATCCACCTGTGTTGACTGCTTTTCAGTTCTCTGAACTTCCCAGGCTCATCCCTGCCTCTGGGCCTTTGCACCAGCTGATTCCTCCAGCCCATCCCACTCATCCTTCTAGGTTGTCTCATTAGTGTTTGCACTTCAGCTGAAATGTCACCTTCTCAGAGAAGTTTTCCTAACCACTCATTCTATGACAGTCTCCCTTACTCTCTGCCACTACATTCTATGTAAATTGTCTGCATACCTGTATCTCATTATAGGTTATTTATTTTAAAGACATCGAAGTGTTTGCTTTTAGTCAGTCTCTACCCTTTGTTTCATGGTTTGGGCTGCTATAGTTTTCCTTTTGCCTGGAGCAATGCCTGGCCCATCAACTTAATTTGTTGTGTCTAAATCGCCTGTTTAAGGATGAGGAAAGGAAACAGGGAAAGCTCAAATGGTTTGCTTAAAGCTACTCAGCCGGCTGGAAGGATTCTAACACAGGTCTGTTTCCCTCCAAATGCTGACAACTTTCCTTGGTTGCTATCAGAATTGTTGTTACTTCTGATAAACAACTTTAGGGAATAGCTGTTCATAGAACACACAGTTCACCTCAAGGATAGTTCTGCTATGTGGCTACTGGCTGTGTGCTAACAGTACCCTGTTTTCACGGTGTATAACGCTGGTTTCCTTTTGTCCGAAATCACCAATGTTCAAAGGATATGTCTATCTGAGCTGTAAATGAAATGTCCCAACATACACTTGGTCACTAAAACAATCTCACATGTGGAATCCATAGCATCGATTGAGTGTACAGGCTGATACTCTAACCAGTAAGCAACACTGGCCAGGCCCCCTTATCTTTTTTCAATCCTCACCAAAGGATATGTTTTTATTGATTTTTAGAGAGAGACACAGGGTCGTGGTGGGGGGCGGGGACATCAATGTCAGAGAGAAATGTTGATGGATTGCCTTCTATACTCACCCTGACTGGGCATCAAACCCTAAACCTAGGTATATGTCCTGACCTGGAGTCAGACCCACAACCTTTTGGTTACAGGACAACACGCCAACCACCTGAGCCGCCAGCCAGGGCCATAATTCCTTATCTTTGAACAACTCTTTGCAACCTAAAAAACACACATCGAACCTGAAAGTCTTCATTACGCATCAGTAGCATTTAAGCCATTCATCACCGTTGCATTTAAATGACGCCAAAGTGTCTGGGTTCCAACCCCAACTGTACCACTTCCAGGCTCTGTGACCTTGCACAAGCCACTTAATGTCTCTGTGCCTCAGTTTCTTCATCCATAAAATGGGAGTCGTAGTACCTATCTCATGAGAATGAAATGAGGTCATATGCGTTAAATGCTTAGGACGCTGCTTGGCACGCAGTAAGCACTGCACCTGTCTGTAAAAAGATGAAATAAATAAGAAGGCCGTCTATGATGGTGGTGGGAGGGGAGGTGGGGAGCTGTGGCGTCCGATGGTAGGATCTCTTTATTCAGCTTTGGACCTTAGTAATTCCAGCTTGTCAGCCCCTGCGCGCTAGACTTTTTAGTGAATTTCTGAGGTGTGAATTTCTCCCGAGGTCAGCCTTTTCTCCATATTATCTCCCCCATGTAGGAGGAACCAGGGAAGTCATCAGAATTCATCCACAGAAGAGACACTGTGTGTGTCCAGTCACAGCCCGAGACTCATCCTGCCAGTGTTTTTTGGCGAAGAACAGAACACTGAGCTGTTCATGGACGGCACCCACTGCTGTCACATAAGGTTTGGACGAGCACCACCATCTGTATCTTCCCTGTGAAAATGGGTCCTGTCGCCTTCGCCTGTTTTGGCTTTAATTGCTGCAGACAGAGAGGAACACAGGAACATCCTTAGACTGGAACCCAGAAGGGCATGCTCCGTGCAATGAAGTGCTCAGGGATCCTGTCAAATGAAAGGGAAATGAGTGGATTTCCCTCTTCTCGCTGTTGCCACCTTGCCGGGGACTAATTGGCCGGCCCCTGGGTTCAGCTCACAATCCTCTTGCTTCTCTGTTGCATTTCATGCTTGTGAAGATCTTACATGGCTCAAACATCTGCATAATTCAATACGTCATTCCCATATGAATACATATTAAAAAGGGGGTTCCCCTTTAGTTCCCCTTCCCCCTTCCCCCTTTAGTGCTGCATTGTCACCGGAAGGAGCTTGTGGGCAGGTCACCAGGACTTTTCCTGGTCACAGTTTTGAACCCACCCGGTTAGAGAACATGTTGTTTTCTTAGTGTCACCTTGAGCCCGTTCTAGTGCAAGGGCTGCTAAACCAGCATGATGTCTCTCGGTGGTGGTGCCTTATTTATTTATTTTTTTTGTCCTTCCTAATTTGTTTTCCAAAGTTACGGGATTTTAGGTGTATTTTTCAGCACTAGAATCAGTAAGTGCACGAACGATGTTCTTACCCCACATTTAAAACATAATTCTAAATTATAGCAATAAATGTTAAAACAGCCAAGAGTCATCATAATTCATTTGAAGAACTTTCATCTGTGATTTTTGGGTTGTGGACAAAGGACAGTATCCCTTTTCTGCTCAACTAGCTCAATGGCTCCTTCACAGGGCAGCGATGTAACCAGAGGGTATAATTCACTCCGCTGGCTGGCTTCGAAATTCTATGATTCCCCTTGGCCTCTCCTGAAAGTTGAAATTTCAGGAGACTCTCCTGGTGTTTTTTAAAAATATATTTTTTATTTGTTTTAGAGAGAGGAAGGGAGAGGGAGAGAGAGAAACATTGAAACATCGATTGGCTGTCTCCTGTATGCCCTCTACTGGGGATTGAGCCTGAAACCAGGGCATGTGCCCTGTTGGGGGGGATGGGTAGAGGAGGAGGGGAGGGGGGGAAGTGTAGGGTTGTGTAGGGATGGAACTGGTGACCTTTCAGTGCATGGGACAGCGCTCAACCAACTGAGCCACACGGGACAGAGCTCATGTGTGTGTGTGTGTGTGTATATTTTTTATATCATGCAATTTAAAATTCACATGAATCAAACTTGCATAAAATGCACCATTTTCAGGAGGGTAGTTTGACACTCTGCAAATTTACTATGCACATGATCTGCTCATTTAAAACTTCCATTGCTAGTAATTTATCCCAGGGAAGCTGTGATAAATTTGACTTATAAATACAGGGTGATCTGACATATAAATTCAGGTTGAGGTATTCTATTACCCTGAATTATTGGCTGTGATGGGTTGCATGGAAGACAAGAGCCTTTTGTACACAAACATGTGACTGTAAACCTGCAAATACATCGACGAGTCCACGAGGTTGCCACACGCAAAGAGACCAGCCAGCACGGCTTAGCCCTCCTGCCACCAACCTCTGGAAAAGCACATTTGTGTCCCTGAGTCTCTCTGGGGTGTGCTGGGCCGCTGCATGGATGTCACAAGGTCCTCAGACGCCCTTCACTGCTGAGGAGAAAGAGCGTCCAGGAGCAAAGTGTGCTCTGGTGCAACAGTTGGGACTACAGGCCAAGAAAGGCTGCCCTGACCGGTTTGGCTCAGTGGATAGAGCGTCGGCTTGTGGACTCAAGGGTCCCAGGTTCGATTCCAGTCAAGGGCATGTCCCTGGGTTTCAGAACATCCCCAGTAGAAGGTGTGCAGGAGGCAGCTGATCGATGTTTCTCTCTCATGGATGTTTCTAACTCTCTATTCCTCTCCCTTCCTCTGTAAAAAATCAATGAAATATATATATATATAAAAAAAAGAAAAAAGGCTGACACAGCCCAGGGCTCTTATTAGGTCTCATTGCCGCTGATCAGATCAGTTTCTGATTGTTCATTACCTTGTGGAAGGAGAATAAATGTGTGTATGGCAAACAAGTGGCTTGCAGTGTTGTTTTTTAAAAAATATATTTTATTGATTTTTCACAGAGAGGAAGGGAGAGGGATAGAGAGCTAGAAACATCGATAAGAGAGAAACATTGATCAGCTGCCTCCTGCACACCCCCCACTGGGGATGTGCCCTCAACCAAGGTACATGCCCTTGACTGGAATCGAACCTGGGACCCTTGAGTCTGCAGGCCAACACTATATCCACTGAGATAAACCGGTTAGGGCTGCAGTTTTCTTAATTGCCTCTTCAGATGGACATTTTTGAATGGGCTCTTTCGCCTTCCATTCTATTTCTATTTCATTGTTGTCATGGAAACAAGATGTTGATCCATCAGGACTGTTTCAGTAATTAGTGATTTCTCCATGTGATGTAATAATAATATGCAGTCAAGTTTTTAAATCAAATGTTTTATTTATTTTTTAAATTTTGTTTAGTTTATTTTTTGGTTTATCCTCACCTGAGGATATTTATTCCAATGATTTTTAGATAGAGAGTGGAAGGAAGGGGGAAAGATAGAGAGAAACATTGATGTGAGAGACACATCAATTGGTTGCCTCTTGTGTGCCCTGACCAGGGCCAGGGATGGAGCCTGCAACCTAGATACATGCCCTTGATTAGAGTCGAACCCAGGATCCTTCAGTCTGCTGGCCGACGCTCTATCCACTGAGCCAAACCGGCTAGGGCTGCAGTCAAGTTTTTTAAATGAGGTATATTTTCATGGGCTCTTATAAAAAGACCTCCAAAATGTATGTGCCGTACGAAATAAAATGCGTGTGGTTCAGTGAATAGAGCATCATATATGACCAGTAACTGGACACACTCTGCAGGTGGGTGGCCCCTGGTTATTTTTAAATCAGAAACTCAGACACGAACCTTTCTCTTGTGCTCGGGGTGGTGGGGGGCAATCTGCTCTGGGGGTGGGTCCTCTGGACTCAGCAAGGAGACACTGGTCCTAGGCCAGGGCCCTGGCCACATGTGGTCTCTTTCTTTGAGGCCCCCACTTACTTCCCCAAACCAGCTGTGCTTCTGAGGTCCATCCTCCCCTCCCCCACTTCCTCCTCACCGACCAACTCTGAAGCTGGGAAATTGCCCAGCGAGATCCTCCTGGTACAGCAGAGTAGCTGAGAGAGGGGAAGACAGACCACTCAGCACTCAGAAGACGCAGAAATTCACCTTGATTCGAAACACCGGTGTGCTGGCTCAGGTGAATCAGTTCCCACAGTGGAGCCCCTCAATTCTGCTGAAACCAGTCTTACAGAGGCCTAGTTCTGTTTCTTGCTTCCGGGTGTTTGTACGGTTTCTAATGTTCCATTTTGCTGAAAATTAGGTTGTAACAGACCCCTGGCTGACACCAGCTGCTAACACCTGGGGACGTGGCTTTGGTGCAAAGCCTCTGTAAACGAACGGTGCCAGGATGTGGGGCTGCACGGCACAGCAAGCAGGGGTAGGCTGATTATAGACAAGCAGACATCCTGTTGCTACAGAGGTTGGGTTTAGCTGTCCTCATGCTCCCAGTTCAGCACTTCTTGTCCACAGACTTCGACTCTGCAGAAGGCCCTGGAGCAGCCCCCGGTCCCCCTCTCAGGAACGATGAAGTCCTAGCTAGGTGGCCCGTGTGGCTTGATCTTTGGAGCAGGTGGTCCATGCCAGCTGGGCAATGGGAGCGAAAGGTTTTCCGGTTCTACCAGGAGCCACCACCTGGAGTTTATATCACTGAAAGCCAGAGCCTTTGGCATCCAACAGACTGGGGGAGCCTTTGGGGGCCCGAGGCAGACCCAGGGACCCTGGGGAGTCAGAGTCTGAGAGAGAGAGGGTTCTGGGGCCCCCACAAAGTGAAAGGATGCCCGCTACCATGATAGAGCGGCACAAAGGAAGGAGGCCAGAATCAAGCGCGTGGCCATGGTGAAGTCCAGCCAACCCGTAGGCCCTTGGGTGTTGATTGGGGGGCGGGGGAGGCGCTAAGCTCAGGGTGCAGGAAGGTGCCCCGTGACCTGAGGGTGGCCAGGCAGATCATAAAAAGACATCTATGCCTTTCTCTCACTATCCCCCTGCTGCCTAGGGGACCAGTTCCCTCCTCTCCAGGGACAGGGCAAGGGCTGAGCTGTCAGAGCCACGTCCAGTGGGGCCCGAGGGCACATACTGAAATGCTGATACAGAGCATGCAGGGGAAAGGCTGGGCATGAAGGAGCCGCCCAACTGGTGGTGGGGGAGTGGGATTTTCTGCCTGCTTCCCCGGCCCTGGGGATCCCTGTCTTCATGACTGAGGAGAAGGAACACCACCAGCAGCTCCTAGTGGCCGCCTCTTTCCTAGCCGATCCTGACCTCTCTCACCTCCCGCTGGGCGAGGCCACCCTTGCGTGTGCCGCACCAGACGTAGCAGAACCCTGAGCCTTGGTCCCAGCTCACTCTCAACTCTGGCCCCAGGACAGGTGGTGATCAGGCCGATGCTGAGGGAGCGATCAGTAAGTATCAGCCACTGTTCTCACCCATCACTTGGAGCAGCATGTTCAGTCTCACAGTCAGCCTCAGAGGTCTGGAGAGACTCAGAGAAGCCAAGTTACTGACTCAGGACCACACAGCTGGAGGACCGCACGCTTCAGCCCCAGGTCTATCTGAGCCTGGAGACGTAGTTTTGGGTATGGTCCTGAGTTGCCACGCATGGAACTGGCAGGGGAGAGGACAGTGTCCTTGGAGGCCCTGAGGAGAGGTGGGGCCAGACCATCCCTAGGAAGAACAGGAGAGGTGACGTGACACCTGCCTGGCACACAGCAGGCCAAGATCAGGATACCCATCAGAGCCCGTGGCTCTCACTCTCTCCACCAGGGCACAGGCCCGAGCACTTCAAGGCGCCCTTGGCTTGCCAGCCCCAGGGAAAGTCGACTCTTGTGGCCTTGGCAGCACCAGACAACTAACAGTAGAGAAAGAATAACTGCTTCTGGTGGTTGAGGAGAAGGGAAGGTGGGATGTTGGGGCAGGCCTTCCAAGGCAGGTCCCAGGCAGGGGACAGGCTCCTGCACCTCAAGGTCCCAGCAGGGGTCCCAAGTGACAGGAGCCTGGCCCCCAGGCCCTGTTGAAGACACTGCTCACTGCTCAAGGGGTGGGGGTCCTGCCTCATTACTGCCAGGTGAGTGTGGACATCCAGGTTCCCCGCTTGACCTTTATTAACCCCTAAACAGCGGTGGGTGGGGAGGAGGGGGTTCTCCTTGGTGGTGGAGTGGTGAGTGGAGTCCCAGCTCCCTATCAGGGCTCCAGGGACACCTTGATGGTAGGGACAGTACTGAGCCAGGCTGAGTCTCTCTTAAAGGAAGGGTATGCTAGTCTTTTTTTTTTTTTTTTCTTTTCTTTTTTGAGTGTTTCCTAGAAAAGTTTCAAGTTTCATTTCAGGCACTCCCAAAAGAGCTCCTCTCTGCGCACGAGCCGGCAGGGATTTCCTGAGAGCCACATGCTCCGTTCTGCACCTGCGCAGGGGATGCCAGCCCCTGGGGGTCCCTGAAGAGCAAAAAACCAGGAACCTCAAAAGTGAAGAGCTCCGTGCCTGCGCGGGGGTCGCGGGACCAGCTCCCAGCGGGAACCTGTTAAGCAAAGAAATCCCCTCGGCGCCTGCAGTGAGGAAGCCAGACCTGCACCTGCCGACCCGGCGGCCGTTCGGGAGCCGTATTCTTTATTAGTGTCGGCTCCCCAGGCAGCCCGATCTCTCCCTTCCTTCCCTCCCACACTTCGCTTTCAGGAAACACTCCATCTTTGGCACCTGTCTTGCCTTCTCTCTTGCTTTCTTCCTGAGGGTGGGGGAAGGCAAGAGCCCCTTGGTTGGGAACAGCATGCCTTCCTTCTTGGAGAGGCGCCTCCCTGCGCTCAGCGGTGGGGAAAGCCTCCTCTGACGCCACCCACTGGCCAGAGGGTGGACCTGCTCTTATCTGCCGGGTGGGGCCTCTCCCCAGGGAGCGAAGGACTGACTCCTCGGTACCTGCGGGGATCCATATCCTGGCCCCCCACGCTGTGAGCCTTCTCTGACACCACCACCCAGCGCCTCGCCACCAGAAGGGGGTTGCGGTGCCTCTATACAGCCTGGCGAGGGTGGAAGTCGACACACTCCACTAGGTCTTTGCTGGTGTGAGTGGGTGTTTTTTTAAAAAATATATATTTTATTGATTTTTTTTACAGAGAGGAAGAGAAAGGGATAGAGAGGTAGAAACATCGATGAGAGAGAAACATGGACCAGCTGCCTCCTGCACACCCCCTACTGGGGATGTGCCCGCAACCAAGGTACATGCCCTTGGTTCCATCCCCGGAATGGAACCTGGGACCCTTTAGTCCGCAGGCCGATGCTCTATCCACCGAGCCAAACCGGCCAGGGCGATTATTTTATTATTTTTTTTAAATAAATGATCTCTGGTTTCTAGTTTCTGTCTGGCTGACTGCCCTGCCCCTGTGAGAAGCAGGACGGACAGCTGGTATTTTAAAATGAGATCATTCTCCTGCAGCTGGAAGGCTGGGGAGGTTTGGGGGGGGGGATGCGGTTAGGGATCAATTGAAGGACTTGCATGCATGCATATGAGTATACTCAATGGACACAAGACACTGGGGGGTAGGGGAGGAGGGGGGATGGTCGGGGAGGAAAATGGAGACCTAACACTTGTTGTAATACTATAAGCAATAAAGCAAAATAAAAAAAATTACCTATTTATAGTTTGACTCAGAAATTAAATAAACTTAATTTTGTGAAAAAAAATAAAAAGAAAAATAATAAAATGAGGTCATTCTCATTGTGTGAAAACAATAAAGGGAAAGGTCAGAAGGGAGAAACGGGGCTTCCAACCTAGAATTAAAGCTTCCGTCGTTCCCCTTAATGATGGAACTGCATAACCTGTGCTGGCAACCCAGTGGGCAGGTGGCAGCTGTGAACGTGAGCTTTGCAATCAAACAGCCCTGGGTGCAAATTCCAGCTCTTCCCACCAGTTGGCCGTGTGACGTAGAGAAGTTATTGAACCTCTCTGAACCTCACCTATAAATATGAGAATTGATCACTAAACATGCTTTGAGCCCCCACTCTGTGTACATAAGGGTTCCCTGTTATTTTTATGACTACTTAGTCATTCTCATTGTCCTTCCCAATAACCTCTGTTAGGGACACTGTGGCAGGCTGCAAAAACGCCTGCAAGTCACTCTGCTCCACCTAGCCACCCTTGTAGTGCTGTGGGGGTGGGGGTCGTGTTTCTGGACAGTGCGGGGAGTAGGGCTCAGGTCATGCGCCCTGGGCTTTCTGCTGTGAGCTTCCCTGGGCACGGTGACCACTGGACCTTGGCCAGAGGCTTCGGGACTCGTTGAGTTGAACCGTGGACCTGGGGCTGATGGAGAATCTCAGAGTTGTGCACCCCAGTGTTACGGGGAATGGGCCCAGCAGGTGTAGCCTGTAGGATGTGAAGGGATGTGACGTGGGGGAGTTGGGGAGGATGTGGCAGGGTCTGGGCCCTGAGCCCCTGCCGTGCCCTATGCCGTGGAACAGGATGGACCATGGGAGGAGGCGCTGTTCTGGGTCCTTTCCTCTGGCCTCCAGAACATGCCAGCAAGCTCGGGAACGTCTATTCCTTAGGCTGGTCTTGGCGATACTGCTGCTCTGCTTTGGCAAGGTAGTTGGGCCCCTGCCAGACCAGAGGGTGGCAGGCCTTCCAACTTGGGGGTCAGGGAGATGCGGCCGGCATCTATGAGGTGATGATTTACCAAGTGGCCACCTTTGGGACCAGGCCTAGAAGGAAATCTTACCCACCATGGAGGGGTGGGTTGGGTGGGGTAGGGAGGCAGGCAGGCTGTGGCTGCTTGTCCCAGGGACCTCTCGGCTGGGTGGGAGCTGCTGTTGGGTGAACACTCCCCGGTGGAGCGCGGCTTCCTGCATTTGGTAGGGGCAGCCCCACCAGGGCCCAGTCTCAGGACGTGATCTGGGAGGCTCTGTGGCTGAAGGTGCATTAAGCACCGGCCTCTGGTCTTGCCTTGCCCCTTGGCTAAATCTAGACAGTGAAGGGAAAGCAGAAGCCAACCTCCCACAACCCATAGGGAAGGGCCATGAGCCAACCTCCCACAACCCATAGGGAAGGGCCATGTTAGCCCCTCTTCCCTGAGGCATAAAGTGAGGCTCGGATATGGGTGATGGTGTGCCCCTGGTGGGACTCTGTGTGTGGGGTCCCAGGTAACAGGCCTCCACCCTGGGCCTCTTGTTCCCAGACCATCATGGAGAAGCTGATGGTCTTGAAGCTGGTGGCCAACATCCTCTCCCTCTAGGTAAGGTGACCAGATTTTGATGTTGGTAAAGCGGGACACCATTGACCGCTTGGCTGCCGAAAACCGTATATTCCCTTCTCGTTCTCCCGCCGCTTCCTAGCTTGTCAGGCATTCTTTCCAAAAATCAGGACTTTTTTAAAACGCTGCAGGACAAATTGTTAAAAATCAGGACTGTCCCGCCAAAAGCGGGACGTCTGGTCACCTTACTTGGGGCATGTCTGCTATGCCATCTGGGGCAGCTGCTTCATGGGAGCAGGGATCCGGAACTGTGACCATGAGGGGAGCCCACCCCACCCTGCCCCCGCCCGGCCCCCACAGTGCAGCCTCCCACTGGCTGGCTTTGTCCTGCTGCACTTTAATGAGGCCTGCCGGGGTGGGGTGGGGTGGGTAGGGGGTCATTGGGTGTCATGGAGGGGTCTCAGGTGGGAAGGGCTGGGCAAGTCAAGGACCTTGGCACCCAGCTGTGGTCCCAGAGAGGGTGAAGCACAGGATCCACGCAGCAGCTGGCCTGCAGGCTGGCGGGTTTGGGTTCATGGAGCTGTGGCTGCGGCCTGTGGTGAGCACTGCCAACTCCAGAGGCTCCCTGTCGTCAGGACACTGGGCCACTCTCCTTCATCTTCCTACCTGGCAGAGAAGCCTGAGTTAGTGACTGCATCCCAAACCCAGTGCCCTCACCCTGTCTGTCCTCCTCACCCCGCTGGAGGCACCGATGCCGTCACTGAGTGCTGGCTGTGTGTTTGGGCTTCATGTGCACTGACCCACAGTGGCTCGTGGCCAAAAGAATTATGACGTCCATTTCACAGAGGGGGAAATTGAAGCTCAGGCATGTTGAGTATTTTGCCCTTGAGATGGAGCTAGTTTGGCTCAGAGCTGGAATTAGAACCTAAGACAGGTGACTTCTGAGCCAGGCCTCTTGTCCCTAGCCAAGCTGTCTTTGAAGCTTAGAAGTCAGTCACCAGGGCGGGTGCCCTATGGCCCAGTGATCCCAGCGTTCTCTCTGACCTTGGTTCTGGCAGGTTCTGTTGGCCATGCACAGAAGCTTTTTCCAGAATCTCTTCACCTATCTCAGCTGAACATGTGTGAGTAGGGTTGCTTGGGGGAGGGCGGAGAGGGCCTGGCTCTAGGTGACCGTTGACAGAGAGCTGTTTCTGGGCGTTGTCGGGCTGCAGGGCTGCTGGCTGCTCACAAACCTCTGCCTGGAGTGAGGGCAGGGGGAGGCCTGAGCTGACTGCAGCGAGGCCTGCAGTGGGGCAGGAGCACAGGCTTCAGACAGAGCTCTGCCAGAGCCCCTGCTTGGGCTCTGCTGGCACCTGCCCAGGGAGGAAGGAGGCAGCCCCTGCCTCTGCACCCCTGCATTGCGGCCAGAACAAAACTGCCCTTCTTGCAGATGTCCCAGGCTGCTGCCTGGACCACTCAGGGACTCTGCTTGTGCTGCTCAGTTTCTCTGGAATGCTCTTCCTCTTCTGTAGGCATATGGCCATGTCTTAGAGCAGGGGCGGGGAACCTTTTTCCTGCCAAGGGCCGCTTGGATATTTATAACATCACTAGAGGCCCAGTGCACAAAAATTTGTGCACTCAAGGGGGTCCCTCAGCCCGGCCTGTGCCCTCTCACAGTCTGGGACCCCTTGGGGGATGTCTACCTGCTGGCTTAGGCCTGCTCCCTGGGGGATCAGGCCTAAGCTGTCAGTCAGACATCCCTCTGGCAGCCCAGGGGCCCTTGGAAGATGTCCATTTGCCAGCGGGGAACAGGTCTAAGCTGCAGTCGGACATCCTTAGCACTGTTGAGGAGGCAAGAGAGGCTCCCACCACCACCACTGTGCTGGGAGCCGATAGCCTGGCTTGCGGCTGAGCAGAGCTCCCTCTGTGGGTGCACACTGACCACCAGGGGGCAGCTCCTGCATGGAGTGTCTGCCCCTGGTGGTCAGTGTGTGTCATAGTGACCAGTCATTCCCATATTAGGGTCAATTTGCATATTATCCTTTTATTAAATAGGATTCTCAGGCCACTCAAAATGATCAACTTAAAAATACAGCCTACCTCCCCCCTAATGCCTTAGCAGAGCCAGACCAAATGATTTTGAGGTCTCGTATGGCCCCTGGGCCTGATGTTCCCCACCCGCTTAGAATGCAAAGCTCAAATTCTTCTGACCCCGACAGTCCTATGGGCCTCAAGGCTTTGTGTCATGTTCCCCTGCAGAGCCTCACCCACTGCTGAGGCCATGCAGTTCTGTGCAGTCCCGGCCCTGGATGCTGGCCAGGCGACTCCAGGGTGCTGACCTGACTGCCCATGTGCCATGGAGAGCGAGGAGGTGGTTTCCCCTGCAACAGGCTTGAATCGCTTAGGGGCCTTTTGTTGGCCAAGTGCCTTCTCTGCCCCTACACCCTCACAATCTGGAGTGTTTAGGGTTTGACAGGATGAGCCATTTGTTATTCAGAATGAGCCAGAATCACTTCCTGGGGCTCTGGAGGGTGGTGGTGGTGCCACCCACCGGCTATTAGAAAAAAGGCTCCAGCAATATTTCTGTAATCGCAATGAAGAAAGGTCACTGCTGTCCCCTCTTCCCTCCCAGAGTCTCCAGGAAGTCCCGATGAACAGATGAGGACAGTGTCCCAGCAGGTTGTAGAGAGGCGAGCATCCGTCTGTGCCCACCCTCTGGACCTGACGTCCTGAAGCTGTGGAACGGAGTTCCTGCTGCCACCAGCCCCCAGGCCACAGCTTGCTGCTGGATAGTCCCCACTTATTGCAGAGGCATAGAACGTGGGATTAGTCCAAGCTCAGTGATTCCCAGTTTTCAACTAAAGATCTTTCTCCTGGCCTGAGGAAGCATCTCCAGGCTCTGACCTGTGGGCACATGCCTGCATCGTGGGCTCAATCCCCAGTAGGGGGCATGCTGGAGGCAGCTGATCAATGATTCTCGTTATTGACTAGAGGCCCAGTGCACAAAAATGTGTGCACTCGAGAGGTGAGGGGGGTTCCTCAGTCAAGCCCGGCCTGTGCCCTCTCACAATCTGGGAACCCTTGGGGGATGTCCACCTGCTGGCTTAGGCCTGTTCCCCAGAGGATCAGGGCTAAGCTGGCAGTCATACATCCCTCTGGGAGCCCAGAACCTTCAGGGGATATCCACTTGCCAGCAGGGAGCAGGCCTAAGCTGCAGTCAGACATCCTTAGCACTGCTGAGGAGGCAGGAGAGGCTCCCACCACCTCCACTGTACTGGCAGCCGTCAGCCTGGCTTGTGGCTGAGCAGAGCTCTCCCTGTGGGAATGCACTGACCACCAGGGGGCAGCTCCTGCATTGAGTGTCTGCCCCCTGGTGGTCAGTGTGTGTCATAATGACCAGTCATTCTCAGTGGTTCTGCTGTTAGGGTCAATTTGCATATTACCCTTTTATTATATAGGATTATTATATAGGATAGAGGCCTGGTGCATGGGTGGGGGCTGGCTGGTTTGTCCTTAAGGGTGTCCTGGATCAGGGTGGGGGTCTCACTGGGGTGCCTGGCCAGCCTGGGTGAGGGGCTGATGGCTGTTTGCAGACTGGCCAAGGTCCTCAGTGACCCAATCTTCCAAGTGAGGCTGGCTGAAAGCAGGTATCTGGGATTTATTTATCTTCTATAATTAAAACTTTGTTGCCTTGAGTGGAGGCCACAGCTGGCCTAGGCAGGCAGGAAGCTTGGCTTCCTATATCACTGGGGCAACCAAGCCTCCTGCTTGCTCCAGCTTCATGGCTGCCGGCTGCCATCTTGGCTGAGTTAGTTTGCATATAGTCACCCTGATTGGCTGGTGGTCGTGGCTTAGGTGTAGCAGAGTGACACCAATTTGTATGTTTCTCTTTTATTAGATTAGATGTGTTTTTTAAAAAATATATTTTATTGATTTTTTTTACAGAGAGGAAGGGAGAGGAATAGAGAGTTTAGAAACACCGATGAGAGAGAAACATCAATCAGCTGCCTCTTGCACAGCCCCCATTGGGGATGTGCCCACAACCAAGGTACATGCCCTTGACTGGAATCGAACCTGGAACCCTTCAGTTTGCAGGCTGATGCTCTATCCACTGAGCTAAACCAGTCAGGGCATCATTATTGATGTTTCTATTTATCTCTCCCTCTCCCTTTCTCTCTGAAATCAATAAAAAATATTTTAAAAATAGTGCAGTTTGTGTTTAATCTTCTAGTCATTTTACTCAGAAGCAGCCTTTAATGCATGGCAGCATGACCCCTTGGTGATGGCATCCAGTCCCTTCTGTCTTCACCCTGCGGGAAGAAGGCCTGCAAGCTGAGGGGCAGGTGCCCCATGCAGACCACGGGGGTTAGAAGCCCCAGCTTTGATTCCTCCCGGGTTGTGCTGGACAACCACACTGCTTGGTATATGACAACATATGCTTGTTCCCACTGGTGCTTTTCTCTCTGCTTTCTTTGCAAGGACTGCCCTCTTCTCTTTTTTATATATAAAGATTTAAAAAAAATTAAAAAAATTTTTTTACAGAGGAAGGGAGAGGGATTGAGAGTTAGAAACATTGACGAGGGAGAAACATCGATCAGCTGCCTCCTGCATATTCCCTATTGGGGATGTGCCCACAACCAAGGTACATGCCCTTGACTGGAATCAAACCTGGGATCCTTCAGTCCACAGGCCGACGCTCTATCCACTGAGCCAAACTGGTCAGGGCACGCCCTCTACGCTTGAAGTGAGGGACAAAAAGCTATCTTGAGGCGGGCTAACAGGCCTTTGCATTTTTCCAGGTGCCTTTCAGCTGGCACCCAGCACATTGGCCAGTTCTAAGCTTTGCTCTGGTTCCTGGGTGGTTTGGGGCTCCCCCTAGAAAAGCCCGTTAAAGATGTAGCCTTGAGGTGGGAGGAGGAAGCGGGGCTCACTCCTTTCCCTCCAAGTGTAAGTCGCAATCGGCTGTGGTGAGAGAAAGAGGCAAAGAGCAGAGCGGGGTGCTCAGATCTGAGCTGGCTCAGGGGGTTGGCCTGAACATCCGGCCAGCGTTTCAGTCGCCGATTTTTAAAAGGTGACAGTTTGCAAATATTGTGACTCTGGAAATAGCTTTCCGGTGAAATCCGAGTTCTTCAGTGTTGGCGGGGAGGCACTTTGCAGGAAATGAAGAATGAAGAGGCCGTGTCTTCTCACAGTGTTGGGAAGGAGGCACTCGGAGCTGCTTTGCGGGGGCCCCTTTGGGTGGGCCTCGGGACGCGCTTCCTCTAGGCCTTGTGGCATGGAAGTCCCTTGTCTGCAACGAGGTCTCTGCGTCCAGTGAGTTTAAAAGGCTGGGTCACCAGTTCAAGTCTCCCCTTTTCACCTGCCATTTCTGAATTTTCCTTCTTAAATCTTCACCTGAGGATATGTTTTCATTGATTTATTGGGGGGGTGGAGGGGAGAAAGAGAGAGGGAGAGAGGGAGAGAGGGAGAGAGGGAGAGAGAGAGAGAGAGAGAGAGAGAGAGAGAGAGAGAGAGAGAGAGAGAGATGGGTGCAACCTGGGTGTGTGGCCTGACCAGATATTGAACCCACACCCTGTTGGTGCACGAACCACCCAACCAGGCCTGGGCTGGTTTTTTAACATGTTGCAGGGAGGGAAGGCCCGGGCCCACGCTTGTTTCATGCTTCCAGCAGCATCACGGCTGGCCTGAGACGCCCAGGGCACCGGTGCTGGGAAGGTGGGAAGTGGAGCCCCCCAGGGCACTGCCAGTGTTCCTGGCTGGACCACAGCATGGCGGCCGGGACCGATGGGAGTCCGGGGGGGAAGGAAACCCGTCCCGCTTAGCCCATCTTGATTTTTGGGGAAGGTTCGCCGGCAAACCTTATTGCCAGGAAAACACCTCCTTTTCTCTGAAACATCCTGGCTCTGTTAACCAATCCATTTGGGTTCTCCATCAACCCATCAGTGACTGTGAGGTGTATAAACAGAGGGATGGGAGGAAGGCCAAGAGGACTCCGAGGGGTGGAGGTAGTGAGGCCCCAGGCTCCTGCAGAGGGAGGCCAGCATCAGGAGCTGGAAGGGAGTTGGAAGGTCTCGGTGGAGCCCAGATCCTCTGCCCCCAGCTGGTGTCAGGGCCTCCAGTGGCCGGCCATGGGGTGAGACAGTGTCGAAGCTCAGAAAGCCCTTAGATCTAGCTTCCAACGTCCCTTCATGCAGTTAAGGAACCAGCCCAGAGCAATGCGGGACCTCCCCAAGGCCACATGGCAAGTTTATGCGCCGGCTGGAACTAGCATCCAGCTCTGAGTTCCAGCCGGCACTCAGCCTGTGACGCCAGACCCATTCTGGAGCCTGACTTCCTCTCTGGGGCATTGAGAGCAAAATGGAGACTGCCCTGGCTGGGGTTACCCAGTGGTTAGAGCACTGGCCCCACGCACCGAAGAGTTGTGGGTTTGATTCTCGGTCAAGGGCACAATCCCAGCCCCAGCTGGGGTGTGTGCAGGAGGCAACCAATTGATGTGTGTCTCGCATATCAATGTCTCTCTCCCTCCCTCCCTCCCTCCCTCCCTTCCTCTCTCTCTATAAATCAAGGAAAAAGTATCCCCAGGTGAGCACTGACAAGATTGAATACTGCTGGAGACAGAAAGCCACACGGGCTCCCGCCTGCAGACAGGAGCTGGGCCTTGCCCACGTCTCCGTTACCTGTGGCTGGGTTTCAGGGTCGGAGGAGCAGGCAGCTTGAGGAAAGGCGGCGGCTTCTTGTACAGATCAAAGTCCCGATGGCGCTGGTCCCAGCTCCACCTGTCTCGGTCCAGCACAGGCCTCATCACGTTAGCAAACAGTGCATTTTCCCTCCACTCCTAAGTCGGAAAAAGTGATTTAGGGGGAAGGCCCCTATGGATGCCCCTCCCCCCCCCACCACACCCCGTTCCTCCCTGGGGACCTCGGTCAGCTCTGTGGTGGCGCCAATGGGCAGCAGGTCGAGGTGGTGGTCGCTGTCCGTGCTCTTATGAAGACCTGTCACTCGGAACCCATTGGTGGTGAGCCAGGCCTGGCGGGACTTCTCCCTGGCTTTTCTCTCCTCTTCCTTTAAGTCCTGAGGCTCCACCGTGGCCGAGAGGAAGTGCTGTGAATACGTGAATCTTTTCCACGGCTCCTGGAAATGAGGGGCAAGCGTATGGATGGAAGTCGGGGGTCGGGGGGGGCAGACTTGGATGGGGCTGACTCAGCCTCAGGTTTCCCAGCAGATGTCAGAGACCGCGGAGGGCACAGATCTAGCTTCCAACGTCCCTGCATGCAGTTAAGGAACCAGCCCAGAGCAATGCGGGACCTCCCCAAGGCCACATGGCAAGTTTATGTGCCGGTTGGAACTAGCATCCAGCTCTGAGTTCCAGCGGGCACTCAGCCTGTGACGCCAGACCCATTCTGGAGCCTGACTTCCTCTCTGGGGCATTGAGAGCAAAATGGAGACTGCCCTGGCTGGGGTTACCCAGTGGTTAGAGGGACCGTCCTCACAGGTGCCCTGAGCTGGGCAGCGGCCCTGGAGCGCCCCCTCCGTGTTCCCTTTGACAGGAGTAGCCCTTGTCTAAGTGCACCGCGAGCCGAAAGCCTGGTTCTAGGCTTCGCCTTCAGGGCAATGGCTGCTTTCCCCCCGGCAGCTGCCACCTGCCCCCGGAGGCGAGGGACCCGCAGTGGTTGGCAGCTGGGAACATCTGCCTGGAGGACCCCCTGGCTCGCGTGGAGGAGTCACAGGTAGCGTGGGAACGGAACACCTCTCCCAGTGCCCGGGCCCTTGCTTACTCCCCCTGCTGGCTGGCTCTCACCCACACAGGAGATCTGCTGCTGAGCCCCAGGCAGGGTGGGCGGGGAGGAGAGGGTTCGTGGGGTCCAGCAATGGCCGTTACCCTGCCCCGAGTATAAAAGCACATGGCTGCTCCCCGCTCTCTGCGCCTCTCGCTCACCTTGTCCATCTCACTGTGCAGCTTCTTCTTGACCAGCTCCGTGGAGTTCAGGGTCTGGATACTGTAGTTGTGCACAGCCTCCGTGGTAGGGATCGAGCACCGGATCACCCTCACCACGGGCTTTGGGGACTTCCTGCTCACCTGGTAGGCTTCGCTGATGTTTTTCTGAAGACAAGACACACCAGGCATTACCTGCTCAGGGCCCCTCAGCACCAGCCGCCGGCCTGGAGTCGGCTCCGGGGCATAGCTGCAGTGCAGGCCTCGGTTCCCGAACACGGGAGCTGGTGTTGCATCACAGACCCCCCCCCCCCCCGGCCATTCAGCCCGGCCCCTTACTGTCTACGGGGGAATTCGCTGGACCAGGCACATGGCACTGGCCCAAGGTCACTGGGACACATGGCACTTGGCAGAGTTTACAGCTCAGACGGGCAGGCGTGCTTGGTATATGTGGTACAGAGAGCCATGAACTAAAGCAGCAAGGACCGCTGTCCTTGACCGGGGCTGTGTGCATGGGGGGTATCACCCTCTTCTCTCCAGGGCCTCAGGATGGTCTGTTGGCTTCCTCTGTGAATAAGAACAGCAGGTACCATAGGATTTCACTCCCGTGTGGGACCTAACGAACAAACGGCTCTATCAAGCAACGTGGAGACAGACTCATAGAGAGCAGGCTGACAGCTGTCCGGAGAGAGTGGGTAGGGTTGGGTGTGGGATGGAGCAAAAAGGAAAAAAAAACCCACAACGCTAAAAAAGTAATATAAAATAAAATAAAAATCCAATCCATTTCCAGTTATAAAAACAGTTCCGGAGATGTGACGTGCGGCCAATACTATTGCAATGACTGTGGATGGAGTAAGATGGGTACGGCACTCACCAGGGTGATCCCTTCATAAGGTCTACAAATGTCTAATGACCTTGTTGTACACCGGAAAGGAGCATAATATTGTATGTCGGCTATAGTTGAAAAATAAAAGCATTGAAGGAAAACAGAAAGCGATAAAAGGCCAAGCAGAAGGTCTCAGAGGAGAAAGGTGGCTGGGACTCAAAAAGACAGACAGGAAGCGTTTTACTCTAAATTGCTAAGTGCGGGGCCGCATAGCTTGTCCCTCATTTGCCTGACAGCCTTCAGCGAAAGAACTATCTTTCCCTTAAACATTTTTTTTGCCCTGGCCAGTTTGGCTCAATGGCTAGACTCTGCAGACTCAAGGGTCCCAGGTTCGATTCCGGTGAAGGGCATGTACCTTGGTTGCCGGCACATCCCCAGTGGGGGGGGGGGGCAGTGTGCAGGAGGCAGCTGATGGATGTGTCTCTCTCATCGATGTTTCTAACTCTCTATCCCTCTCCCTTCTTCTCTGTAAAAAGTAAAGTAAATATAAAATTTTTTACCACAAGGAGGTTAAAAAAAAAGTGGCCTTAACTCACTTGTTAGTTTGCACACTCCCAAGGGACTTGTTGTTGGAACAGAGATTGGTGTGGGGATGTGGTCGGTGGCTTCTTACACACAGACCACAAGGGACGACTTCAAGTCCCACCTTGGATGCTGGTGTTTTTGGATGTTGGTTGATGTGCGTGGAGGGCGGTTCTTGTTGGCCATTTAGGCCACATAACAGCCAGCCTCCCGTCGCCTCAGCTTCTCACTCTCCTCTCGCTTTCTTTTACATGTTCTCATGCTGATTTAGTTTATCTCCTGTGTTGTTTGGACACTTAGAAACCTAAGATGTCACACACACACACACACACACACACACGACAGTTCTTCCTCAAAGATGGACTCTGGGGCCCAGGTAAAGCGCTTTCCTTGTCGCCTTTTAGGACGATGGGGCGAGCCAGGCTGAGTGAGTGCGCCTGTGCGGGCCAGCCCTGCACCCAGCCCTTCTTGCCCATCCCGCCTGGGCTCCCAGGGCAGCAGAGCAGGTACAGGCCAGAGGCAGATGCCCCATTCGGGATGTGGCCACCTGCCCAATAGCTCCCAGTATGTGACCGGACAGCCCAGGTGGGGCCAAGCCTGGCACCCCTGACTGCAGAGCGGAGAGGGTGCCCACCTGGATCAGGTTGCGAGTCTGGTATCTTTGCTTCCGCATCACACTGTTCCGCCACTGCAGGTACTTCTCCTGGTGGGCGAGGATCTCCATGTTGAGGGTGGATTTCCGACTCCGCAGGTCAAGCGTGGAGATGGGATGAGGTGGGGAGGCCAAAGACTTCTCGTCGGTGAGTTCTTCTAGGGAAATGGGCAAGCCAAACTCCTGGCTCAGGTGCCTGATCATGGCGGAGGAAGGCAGCAGGTCGTGGGTGATCACCTCCCTGAGCTTGGTGCTGTAATGGCAGATGGAGTAGATCCTGGAACACAGAGGGGCCACCCTCCTCGTCTCACCTCCCTTGCGAGGCCGGTCAAACCATCCCCATTTTACCAGAGGAGAGGCCAACTCAGAGAGGCTGATCCGCGGGGAACACGCGCTTACAGAAGGAAAGCGTCTGAGAGCCGCCCCCTCCCTCGTGTCCTTCCCTGTCACCTTAGTGGCAGCAAGGGGCTCTCTGCAGGGGGCGGGGGGCTGCAGGAGGTGAACCTGGGAGGCTCCCCCAGCCTGGGGGACATGGTCACCCCTTCTCTGCCGGGACAGCTCAGACCCAGCAGTGGGGAGCTGGGGAAGAGCACAGAAATGGGGCTCCATGGGAATGGGGTCCTGTCCCCTCCCTCCCCTCCCTTTCCCTCGGAAGCCACTTTGACCCAGGGGCCAGGCAGCTGGAAGGAGGGCAGGTGGGAGGGGCCCAGGACCCTGAGCTCAGGCAGAGTAAATTCCAAGCAGGCAGGCAGGCGAGGGGCAGCCAGGCCGCCTCCTCCCGCTCCCCACACAGGCTGAGTACATTGCTGTTCACGGTGACTTTCTGCTTCTCACAAGGACCAAGCTCCCCTCCTTCCCCCCTTCCTTCCGTTGGACACCCTGCCTCCCGGGGAAGAGCCTCTGCTCAGCGTCTGGTGAGGGCCTGGCCGGCGTCTCCTGTCACTGCAGCCTGGGCCGCTTGGCAGGAGGGGCACCACCACCCGCTTCCTCTGTGAGGCCCCTGATCGCTCACGGCCTTTCCCCTGGAACCGAGTGGCAGTGGGACTGCATCTGTGCCCTTTACGCGGCGAGCTGAGGCTGCCTGGTGCCCACAGCCCCGGGGTGGGGGTGGGGGTGGGGGGACTCCCTGCCATCACTCCTCATGCATGTGTGTCTCTCCAACCAGGTCGTGCCTTCTCACCCCTCATGCCGCTCTCCCAGCTCTGTGTGAGCAGGGTGCCGGCGCCCACCAGCAGGGTCAGCTGCCACGCCATGATCTCCATCATGACCACTGTCGCCCCCAAAGAAGCCCAGACTCGGGCCCAGGGGTGAGGGAGGCTGTCATCCACCCAGTTCACACTGTTCTCCCGGCAGGAGGCCATGGTGTTCGCCCAGAGAGCCTTGGCCTCCCCCTCGTCTGTCTGCTGGACCCTGTCCACGTGCTCACTGTCCCTGTGCCTCGGGGAGCAGGGCCCTGGCGCTAGCGCGGGCCGCCAGGAACTGGGGCGTGTAGCAGGCGGCACAGTGCTGGGCCCGTGGCACACGGAGCAGTGGGCAGGCGGGCAGGCCCCCTGGCCCGGGCGCTCAGGGGTCACCCCAGGAAAGAGTCGGCTGGCCTCGTGGGTAGTGCGGAGCCCAGCTCCTCAGCACTGCAGGCTGGGCAGCGAGAGGGGGCTCACCATCTCCTGGAAGCCATGCGGCTTGGGGCAGCACCCACTGTGCACCCGGAAGCGTGTGTGGGGCTCTGGAGGGTGCGCTTGGTGAAGTCGGGGCTGGAGGGGCTGGCATGTAGCACAGGATATCAACGGCCAGGTCAGTGACATCACTGCCCAAAGTGGCGCCACAGGCTTCACACAGGCTCTGAGGGGCTGGGTGCAGAGCAGGGGGCAAGGGCTGGGTGGCCTCAGGCACTGGTGGCTGTAGGTGGGCGAGAGGGGAAGTGGGGGGCATCTCTCAGCTTCTGTGAGGCAGGACTTTGTCCCACAGGGTGGTGAGAAGGGCTGAGGAGTGGCATCTGGAGGGCTCCTGGTTGGCAGCTTAGGGAGAAGGTCAACCTTGGTGCCTGCCTTCCTCGGGCTGGGCTGGGGCAGGTGAGATGGGGCAGGTGGGGCATGACTTTGGGGATCAAGGCCTCAGAAGGACTCCTGCCCAGCCACAGTTTCTGAGGCACCCGCAGGCAGAGCGGGAGCTGGTGACAGGCTTGTGCAGCCTGCAGTGCGGGCAGGCCGAGTGCTCCCAAGATCTGCTGCCCACTGGCTGGGTCCATGGCCCCTAGTCCTTCTGTCCACTCTGTCCCTGAAGCTTCCCTTGGGCTCCAGAAAAGGACTCTATTGATGACTGACAGCTGAGAGGCACAGGCTCGGGGGCAGAACCACACTCGTCACAGGCCTCCCTGCCCAGAAAGTTCCAGAATGTGCATCGGGGGCAAGACCATTTCTGCTCCTCATCGGTGACCCACAGGATCTAGTCCAGGTCAGGCTTGTGTGGGGCGGGGAGGGGGATCACAGACACCGCACTGCGCTGGCCACAGGCTTCGGGGAGGGATAGTGCGCACAGGACTCTCCATCCTTGGCTGCCCACCACCCAGCTGGACCACTGCAGGCCCAGTTCTGCCTGGCAGAGGCTCAGGGAGGCAGCTCAGTGCCCTAAAGCCACACAAAAGCCCTCCTCCCCTCACAGCCTGAGGACTGAGGAGGTGGGGGCCGCAGCGAGCCCACGGGGATGGGACAGGCAGCCCAGCCCTCACAACCGCAGGGATCCTCCTCATTGGTGCCTCCTCCACCCCTTAGGTCTGGGCCCCAGCCGCCTGCTCCTGCTGGCCACCCACCACCTCTGCCACGTGTGGCCCTGCCTGCCAGCCTCCTGCGCTGAGTGGCTGAGTGGCGGAGC
>PVJC01003555.1:53332-69675 GCA_004026665.1 Murina feae
GGTGCAGGAGGCAACCCATCGATGTGTCTCTCTCGCATCGGTGTTTCTCTCTGTCTCTCCCTCTCCCTTCCACTCTTTAAAAATCAATGAAAAAAATATCCTCGGGTGAGGATTAAAAAAAAAAAGAAAAGAAAAAAAGAAACGGCACAGGCAAAGGGGTGCAAGTAGTGGAAGACCCAGATCTTTGGAGACGGCTTTCTGAGGAAAAGGGAGAGAAGGAAGAAGCAGACAGAAAAGCCAACACCTGGCTGAGAAAGCTGTTGCCCGCCTGGTGGGTCTGGAGGTTTCCCTTCGCTCCCTGGGGAAATGGGTTTGAACCGGTTTCTTATTCCTCAGGCTATTCTGGGATGTTCTCCACGTTCAGCAGGTAGATTCACGTGACACATGTTTGCGTGCACTGTCTGCATTTCACCAAATACGTCTCTCAGACTCTCTTGGGAGAGCATGTGGAGTAGTGGAAGCGACACAGGCTCGGGGCCTCTTGGGACGGCACTCCACTCCTGGCCCAGCTTCTTGGGGTGTAAAGGACAGTAACTGCCCCTCAAAGGGTCACTGCACTGCCCACTGCACTGCCGCAGGCAGGCTGGTAGCTCCCGTCCCTGCAGCAGGCGGGGTTACCTGGTCAGGGCCCGGAAGGCCTTCTGCATCCCGGTGTTGCGGAGGTGGAGCGCCGCGTGCTTCATGAGCTGCGACATTGGCTTGCAGAGGTGCATGTGGTACAGGATGGTCTCCAGGTCTGCGTAGAGGCGCTGCTGAAACAGCAGCTGGGAGTTGTAGAGCACCTTGTACTTCCCGTACTCTGTTTTGGCAATCCTGCGAGAGATGGCATAGGGCGGGGTCTTAACTCTGGTTGTTTTGCTCTGGCTGACAGAGGTGTATGTTTTTGTTTTGTTTTTTTTCTCTGCGGGTTTAAAACCTTGAAGGGGAGGTTGGCAGTGAAAATGCTGAAATGTTGATACCAACCTCTTGTTGCTGTGTCCCACTGCCCCTCCTTCAGCCTCTATTCTGGCACTCATCGTTATACGCTAGCTCTACCAGCCTGGCAATCTCTAAACACAGCAGCTATGCCACCCTCTGTGTGGGCACACATTCTTCCCACCCCTTGTTGAACCTGGTGAAGGCGACACGTATCCTGCACATGCTGCCAGTGCACCTGTGTTTTGTCATGGGGCTGCCTCTTTCATGAAGTATGTGTTCAAGTATTTTGCCCATTTTTCCATTGGGATATTGTTCTTGTTTTCTTATTGGCTCACAGGCATTTTATATGTTCAGCATACTAGCTGCGCACATTGCAAATACATTTTTTTTCCCCCTCTGTGGCTTGTGTTTTCACAATTCCTTTGGTGTCTTTGCATGAACAGAAGTTATTAATTTTAATGTAGCCAAATCTATCTTTATTGTCCTTTGCTCTTTGTACTTCTGTCTTATTTAAGAAACCTCTCTTTATTCTGAGGTCACGAATATGTGCTCTTTTATTATCATCTAAAACCCTTATACTACCAGTTTTCAAAAATAGATTTTTCTGGTGAACTGTGAGTAAGGCCAGGTACCTGTGGTCTAATTAATTATACTGTGTCCACCAATAAGGCACTTTATGTCAGATGTCACCATTGCGAGAAACTGAGTATTGATTACTTGGAACTTCTCTAATAGTTTTATGGCTCATTATAAGTCTATAATTATTTCACATAGGTCTTTAATCCACCTGCGATCTTTGTAAATTATGTGAACTAGAGAAATAGGAAACCATCAGTGACTTAGGAACAGAGTGGAAGTTCCCTAAACTGGTAAAGGACATCTGTGAAGCCCGGCACCTAACATAATCTATAACGGGGAAAGACCCCATGCCTTCCACTGAGGATCAGAAACAGGATGTCACTGCTCTGATATAAAATAATGCTGCAAGTCCCAGCCAGCACACTAAGGAAGTAAAGACACTTAGTTTAGAAAGGAGGAGACTGAACTATCCATATTTGCTGATGATATGATGGTCTGTGTAGAAAATCCCAAGAAATCCCTACCAAAAACAAACACTCCTCAAACCAGCGTTTAGCAATGCTGTAGGATCAACAAAGAAAAATCAGTCATGTTTTATATACAAGCAAAGGACACCTAGAGACTGAAGTTAAAAATATCATACCACTTTAAATGACTAAAAAATAAAGTACTTAGATAAAAATATACCAAAACATATCCTGGACATGTATGTTTAAAATTACATAATGCTGCTCAGCTGGTGTGACTCAGTGGTTGAGTGTTGACCTAGGAACCAGGAGGTCATGGTTTGATTCCCGGTCAGGGCACATGCCTGGGTTGCAGGCTTGATCCCCAGTGTGGGGCCTGCAGGAGGCAGCCAATCAATGCTTTTCTCTCATCATTGATGTTTCTATTTCTCTTTCTCCCTTTTCCTCTCTGAAATCATTAAAAAGAAATTAAAAAAAGAAAACTATAAAACGCCATTGAAAGAAATTAAAGGTATAAATAAGTGGAGAAGCATACCATATTCATGGATTGAAAGACTCAACAGCAATCGTTAGTTCTTCCCCAAATATGTAGGTTTAGCAATTCCTATCAACATTCTAGTGAGACATTTTATAGATATAGACAGCTTGTTGTAAAATTTAAATGAAAAGGCAAAGAAACTAGAATAGCTGAAACAATTTTGAAAAAAAGAATAAAGGGGAAGGAATCACTCTACTTGACTGATTATAGCCACAGTAATCAAACTGTGTGGTATTGGTGAAGAGATAGTTACATAGATCAATGGAACAGAATAGAGAACTCAGAAATACGTCCATACATTTATGACCCACTGATTTTTGATAAAAATGCAAAAGCATTTCTATAAAAGAAGATAGTGTTTTCAACAAATGGTGCTTTAGTCAATGGATATGAATTGGTAACAAACAAATACCCTCTCCTCCCCCCAAACTAAAACAGAGCAAACAAAAACTCAACCTAGATTCCTGCTCAAGAAGTGATGTAGGAAGACCCTGAACCCACCTCCTCCCCACAACACAATAGCTCTGTAGCTCCATATGGAACGTTTTCTCTGAAAAACAAACAAACAAAACCCCCTCTTTCACATAGTGTGGACAAAAAAAAAGCCACCCAAGAGGAGGTAAAAAGGCTGACACGATGTCACCATAACCACCCCCTGGCACAACAACCCACAATCAGAAGGAAATTCAAAACGGAAACTGCCTGAGCAGCGAAGGGTTCCCTTTCCACATCGGCCATCTCAGCTTTTCAGACGAGCACCTAAGAGATGAGCCCTCAAAACATCTAGCTTTGAAAATGATGGGGTTCATTTCCACAAGATCTGTGGGGCTACGGCAAATGGAGAAATGATTCTTAAAGGGCTGGTGCCAGACTCAGCTGACCAGGGCCCAGCACAGAAGCAGCTCTATTACTGTGGCTATAATCAGTCAAATAGAGTGACTCCTTCCCCTTTATTCCTTTTTTCAAAATTGTTTCAGCTATTCTAGTTTCTTTGCCTTTTCATTTAAATTTTACAACAAGCTGTCCGTATCTATAAAACATCTCACTGGAATGTTGATAGGAATTGCTAAACCTACGTATTTGGGGAAGAACTGATGATTGCTGTTGAGTCTTCCAATCCATGAATATGGTATGCTTCTCCATTTATTTATATCTTTAATTTCTTTAAATGTCCAGATTTTATGTGAAAGAGACTCATTTGCTAATTGTAACGCAGGGGCCTGCAGGGATGCTTTCCGGAGGCAGAGGCTGATAGGTACCCCTGACCCCCCCTCATTTTTTCTTTTTCTTCTTTTTTTCTCTCTTTGTTGGGTGCTCTCCCCTTGTCATACCCTACCCCCTCCCCTTTGCTTCAGCCAGTGGGATTTAATGAACAAACTGAACTACCCAGCAAAATAGAGGTAAACTCATAGATAGAGAGCAGGCAGACAGCTGGGGAGTGGGGAGGGACTGAACAAAAAAGAGAGGAAACTGACGGACATGAACAACAGTGGTGAGGGGGGTAGAGGGGAGAGGGTGGAGGTGGAAGGGGGCATAGAGGGGATAAAAGGTAATGGAAAAATAAAAATGGCAAAAAAAGTTGGCATTATTAAATTGGAATTCCATTGATTCGATAGACCCATTTAGAGATCATAAACACCTTTACAATACTGAATATTCCAAACAATAAACATGGTAACTCCCTTCACTTATTTTAGTTTTCTTCAATGTTTCTAAAAGTTCTATAGTATTTACAACAGAGGTCTTTTGCTCCCTTTTGTCGAACTTATTTCTATCAATGTCATATTTTATGATACTTTTAAATTGCTTCCTCTTTAAAAATTATTTTTGTAAATAGGTGGTATTTAGAAATTCAACATTAATTTTTATACTGAGAAACCTCATGAAACTATCTAATCTGAAAATATTTTTGGTATTATTTTTTGGTAAATTTCTAATGAAATTTTAAACTGATTAACATAGTTGAAGACACTTATTTCAATGTCGGTAGCATCTCAGACATTTCCAAAAAAATGTCTCAGTAATTTTCAGCCTTTATTTTCTCAAACATAAGCATTTAAGAGTAAAGTTTTTTTTCTCAATAATGCTTTAACGTCATCCCACAAATTTAGATATTTTACTATTTTCATTATTGTTCAGTTAAACAATGTCTAGTTTCTATTACAGTTTTTCTTTCAGTCCATGGGTTATTTGGAAGTAATTGCTAATTTTTAAGCATTTGACTTTTTGTTTTTGGTAATAATTTTTTAATTTCTATCTTAATCGAACTGGGGTCAGTGGACATACTCCATGTTTTTTCTGCCCCTGGGAAAAATCTTCCCATCGAGACAGAATCCACATAACACATGACCTGAATCAGACAAACTGCAAAGCTGGAAGGCACGGTCCCCTAAATGGCCCCAACTTCTGATAACAACGGAAAGTTCCAGGGCTTCCTAAAAGCACACTCAGTTCGTCCATTTGCTAGAAGCATTTACAGAAAGTTGTTATGCTCACACAGCTTATTACAGGGAAAAGATACATGTTCAAATGAGCCAAAGGAAGAGGCACATAGAGCAGGGTCCAGGGTGGTTCCAAACACAAACTCCCCTTGGCCTTTCCTCATGGGGTCAAGGTGCGCAGCCTTCATGACATTGGAGAGCAACCATATGCACAGAGTCGCGCCCCCACGCCTTGGTGTCCATAGACCATGTCTACAGACGCGTGGCTGATCAACTGCTTGATGGCCCATGTGGCAATCTCAGTCTCCAGGTCAGTTCACAAAGCTCCATCCTAAATCACATTTTGGTCTTTTGGGCACAGCCAGTCTCCACTATGATTATCAGGTGAGGCTGCTCCCGCCTTCAGATCTGGTGCGGTCAGCTCCCAACCTAAACAAAGACCCTCCTATGCGGTACAACGTTTGCCTGGAGACAAGGGCGAATGCCTGACCTTTTTTGGGCAAGGCCAGCTTCTTTACTACACATCCTAAATGGCGCCCTTTTAAAGTACTGTGTGCAGTTCAGTGGTTTTTAGTATATTCACAATGTTGTGCGACCATGAACACTGTCTAATTCTAGGGTATTTTCATCATCCAAAAAAGAAACTGTACTGTGAGCATCACCCCCACTTCTTCCTCGTGACTCCCCTGAGAACCTGGCAACCACTGATCTACTTCTATCTCTAAGGATTTGACTATTCCAGACGTTTCATATAAACGGGGTCATACAATATGTGGCCTTTTATGTCTTGCTTCTTTTACCTAGAAAATTACACAATGTTGCCCTAACCTGTGTGGCTCAGTGGATAGAGCGTCGGCCTGTGCACTGAAGGGTCCTAGGTTCGATTCTGGTCAAGGGCATGTACCTTGGTTGCGGGCACATCCCCAGGAGGGGGTGTGCAGGAGGCAGCTCATCAGTGTTTCTCTCTCATCGATGTTTCTAACTCTCTATCCCTCTACCTTCCCCTCTGCAAAAAAATCAATAAAATATTAGAAAAAAAAGAAAGAAAATTACACAATGTTGAAGCATGTGTATCAATGCTTCACTCCTTTTCTATGGCTGAATGATTCCATGATATGGATATATCACATTTTCTTCATTGGTCGATGAACATATGGGTTGTTTTTGATTACAATAAATAATGCTGCTGTGAACATTCACGTGCATGTTTTTGTGTAGAAACGTGTTTTCAGTTCTCTTGGGAACATAACCAGCCATAAGGCCCATTTCTCCCTGTCTTTCTTGGCCCATAAGCTCAAAACAGGCCCCCACAGGGCTGTACTCCACTGCTGCATGGATAGAGTCAACTTGAAGACTTTCTGCTGTTATCAACATCTGGGTCCTGGGATATCTGAGCTCTGAGGACAAATAGGGGCTCGCAGATTAAAGGAGGGAGGCCCTATTTACCCCAACTGGGATACTTGGAAGTCATGAAAGGAAAAGAGAATTATCATGTCATCAAAACTAAAGGATGGGAGGACAATGAAGTCTACCTGCTGCAGCCCAGAATCAGACACTTCAGCTGCCTGTACAATGTCCCTGTCAGGTGCTTTTCAAAGGCCTTCAGGGTAGAAGGATTTTCTGTAGCTTCGACAGCTCCTTAGATCCAAAATATCACATATATCCCACCTCGGGGAGTTGAAATCTATTTCTTTGTGGTGTCTACCTTAAGGTCATAAAGCACATTCTTTTTTTTTTTTTTTTTTTTGCCTTTCAATTCACATGGACCAGGGCCTCACACAACATTCTGCTCCCCATTAACCAAGCAGGCCCCCCACCAGCGGTCTGAAGGCCAGACCCCTTTTCCTGAACCACCTTTTCTGCTATGTATCCTGAAAGTCTTCCCTTCAATTAAAGGCAATCAATCAGTTCCTCTTGTTATAACATCCAACTCCTGAGCCCTGAGGAGCACCCTATAATAAGCCCCAAGAGGAAAAGAGTGAACGCGTCCCTCTCAGAGAGGACAGAGAACCTCAGCTTGGCCGGGAGAGCTCTCCCCTCACTCAGCATCCAGGTGCCACCTACCGGCTTTGGTGGGTCTCCCACAGCCGCTTCAAGCCCTGGTCAGCCAAGCCTTCCAAGATGAGGAGGTGGATCTTCCCATCCAGCAGGTGGAAGCCGGTGAGCACATCCAGGTCCGGCCTTTCCTGGATGTTCACCCGAATCTTAAAGGCAGACAGGATCTGCTGGATGTTCGTGATGGGGTAGGAGTCCAGGTCGAGGGTTTTGGCGTTGATCATGGTGATGTCCTGTAGCAGGCTGTACAGGAGGGAGACCTTCCTGGTGTCAAATACGAAAATGATGCGGCCAAACTGGGTGCCCGTGAGGTCTGAATCGGGGGCTTCCGCCATGGCCCGCAGTGGCACCGTGACGTCCACTCGCAGCTTGAGCAGGGAGTCGGCATCTATGTAGTTGCCCATGGGCATTGGGCCGTGATGGGCGTCTGTAGGGGCCCTAAAGCCCACAACCTTCCTGCTCCTGCTGTCCTCGTCATGGTGCATGGGCTTGGAGTCACAGTTGTGGATGGGGATAGCCAAGTTCAAGTACTTGTGGCCGAGGAGGAGGTCAGCGAAACTTACCTGGGCGACTCCGTAGGGGTCCCACATCTTGTTTTGAGATTCAAAGGGGTTGTTCTCTGTCTCTTTGGGAGAGACGAAGGCCTGAAAGTTGAGGTATGAATCTAGAGGGTCCTCCCCAAACAGGGTGGGCTTCCGGGAATACTCCTCCGACTTGCGGTCTCGATCATGAACTTCTACCACCATTGGGGGGCCCTCCAGATATTCCCTCAGGTCACTGGAGTTCATTGCCCCAAGGAAGATGACATTGATGTCCTGGAAGGTGACGTGGTTTCCATGGGGCTGCCCCTCAGTCTGGTGAACGGGAGTCTTATGAAACTGGTACTTGCAGTACACGGGGGTGCAGAGCCTCTGTGAGAGAGCCGGGGGACAGCACGTCATTGCTCTGCAGTGGCAACCGCCCTGTCTCTCCTCTAAAGGAAGACTCCCGGTTGCAGGGGCTCAGATCCCAATGCCACACTCGCCTCCCACAGCCCCTGCAGTCTGGGTCTCCTCACCCACAAAACACCAATGAGAGAGCCTGCTCTGCAAGGTCATCCCCAGGACTGAGTGACATGTGAAAGCGTCAAGCTGGTGGTGGGCACGGGGAAGGGCTCACCAGTTGACTCACTACTTCTTCCTCCCAAACTGCGAATGCCATGAAGACAGGCCATGTATCTTTTCATGTCTATATTTCTAGGTCTTAGGTCAAGGTCAGGCAAAAAAAAAAAAAAAAAAAAGGTGGACACACAAGAGATCCAGACATACATCTGGGGAGTTGGCACAGGCTCATCTTTACCATATTACGCATCCACGTGGGAAGCTGCGACAAGATTCAGAGAGGTTTGGGGCTTATGAGAGGTTGGAAAATGAAGTGGAAAAGTGGGCAGAGCTGTGTTGAGGCAGGGAATAAGGAGCCTTTGCATATGTTCATTGTGGTGCTTGGATCCTATATAATAAAAGCCTACTATGTTAAGTGTCTGGTTGACCAGTTGGCCATTCAACCAATCAAAGGGTAACAGGCTAATGATATGCTAAGGCAGCTCAACTGCTTGCTATGACATGCACTGATCACCAAGAGGGGCAGATGCTCTGACCAGTAGTTTAGCTTGCTGCTGGGATCCGGCAGGTGGGGACTGAGTGAGGAGGGCCAGACACACCTTGGAGACCTCCTTCCCCATCCCTTCCTGGATAGCCAACCTCCCATGTTCCTCCTGGGCCCCGATTGTGCACTGGTGGGGTCCCTCAGCCTGGCCTGTGCCCTCTCACAATCCAGGACCCCTCGAAGGATGTAAGAGAGCCTGTTTCGGTCCGATCCCACAGGCCAGGCCAAGGGACCCCACTGGTGCATGAATTCCTGCACCAGGCCTCTAGTTTCCTAATAAAAAAATTACTGTTACAAAAGTCATGCTCTGAATTCATATTTAAAGTGTCCTATTTATTTTACACGAATGCTGAAATTTATTTTAAAACAATGCTGGGGTTGGTAGTGCTCCCAGGTACCTAGAAGAAGGACTTAAGAAACCTTTCTGCAGAAACTCACTTTCAACATAGACCTCAAAGAATTCCCACAGAGAAAGTGCCTCTGAACTTTAGATCATAGCAAAAAATCACTAAACACCTGAGTGAAAAATGGTCCTATGAGCCAAAACCAGGTGCACAAAGGCATAAGGTATAATAATAATCAGATACATAAAACACACATTACATTAAAAAAAATTTAAAAATCGTCATAGTCAAATCTATCAGAGTTCTATTTACCAGCCATGAATAATTTAAAAATGGAACAATTTAAACATCACCTACAATAGCATATGTCTTTTAAAAACAATTAAGAATGAATAAAATGGAAGATGTATAAAACATATGCACTGAAAACTATAAAACATTGCAGACAGAAATTAAAGAAATTCTACATAGTGAAATATACCATTTTCATGGTCAGGAAAATGGAGTTAATTCTAGATGAGTCACAGATCTAAACATAAAAGCTAAAATTATATATCTTTTGGAAGAAAACGTAAGAGAGTACCTTCACGAACTTAAGGTGGGAAAAGATTTATGTGAGAGGATACACACACAAAAAACACTAGTTATAACAGGAAAAGTTGATAAAATGGACTTCATCAAGACACTATTAAGAAAATTAAAGTCAAGCCTCAGACTGACAGAAAATGTCATATATATGTTTATATATATATGTTCATATGTAAGTATATATTTGGCAAAGCACTTGTATACAGAAAATAAAGAACATCTAGAAAATAATAAAAACAAAAAAATTACTGTGCAGAAGCTTATAAAACTTAAACTGATGATAAAAAACATTATGGTGGTTACTAGAGGGAAGGATGGTAGGTGGTAGTAAAGGGTAAAGGGTGTCAGCTATATGTTGGCATAAGATGACTTGACTTTGGGTGGTGGGCACACATGCAATATACAGATCGTGTATCATAGAAATGTACACCTGAAACCTATGTAACCTTATTAACTAATGTCACCCTAAAAATTTTAAATTAAAAAAGGTAGGCAAAGGGGGACACCTGCAATAATGTTAGCATTAAACATTTTTGCCTTGGATAATTTGGCTCAGTGGATAGAGTGTCGGCCTGTGGACTGAAGAGTCCTGGGTTCGATTGTGGTCAAGGGGCACATGCCTGGATTGTGAGCTTGATCCCCAGTATGGGGTGTGCAGAGGGCAGCCAATCAATGATTTTCTCTCATCATTGATGTTTTTCTCTCTCTCTTTCTCTTTCCCTTCTTCTATGAAATCAATAAAAATAACTTAAAAAAATTTAACAACTAAAAATTAAAAACAGTAAAAGGAACTTTTAAATCTGTTTAAGTGGAGTAGAAGCACATCCCACCTTGCATTCTCCCAGTGAATGCAACTAAAAACCCTAGACAGAATGCATGAAGCAGCTTATTAGAGGACTCTGAAAAGTAAAAGGAAATGGGCAGACTGGTGAAGGAGACCAAACTCCCGAGGGTCCTGGGTTTTATTTTCCTCCCGTATGTTCCTCACTGGGCTCAGAGAAGCCTGAATCCCAGAATTGTGTACCAGGCATGGACAGGGAGCTCTAAGAGAAGCTCCCTATTTCTGGTCCAAGGAATGGGTTGTGAGGATCCCTATGGGACAGAGTGGGGGGATTTTCTTCCCCGGAGTCTTTTTTGTAAACTGTATAAATGTCTAATCACCCTTTCAAACATCTAAAGCTAATATAATATTGTATGTCAAAACTGTAATTGAAAAATACATTTAAAAAGTAAAAAACTGGAGAATTACTGAACTAAAATATATAGCTGAATAGATTACCCATGTTTATACAAAAAGACAAAGAATATCCTATATAATAAAAGGCTAATAGGGAAATCAACCAAACAGCAGAATGACTGGTTGCTATCATCATGGGGCAGATGCTCAATGCAGGAACTGCCCCCTGGTGGTCAGTGTACTCCCTTAGAGGGAGCGGCGCTCAGCTAGAAGCCAGGCTTACGGCTGGCGAGCGCAGCAGCGGTGGTGGGGGCCTCTTGCACCTCTGAGGCAGTCGGACATCCCCCAAGGCCCCTGGACTACAAGAGGGCGTAGGCTGGGCTGAGGGCCCCCCCCCATCCAATGCACGAATTTCGTGCACCAGGCCTCTAGTAATAAATATAAAGGAACGAATAAGAGGAAATGGAGGAGAATGGGATTAGATCTAACATATAGCTAACTGGTGTTTCAGAACACCACGACAAATTCAACAGCAGGAAGGTGAAAATAGAGAAGATAAGGATAGAGAATTTAAGAACACATGAAAGACATGAATCCTTAGGCTGAAGAAACACAAGCATATCTCCCATCCTTAAACCTTTTCTCAAGAAGATACAGGAGGATGAGCTCCAGTATAACCAGGGAGCAAACAAAGCAAGAGGACGACAGAGAATGCAGGGACAGGGGCGCCCACCAAGAGAGGGACAAGGGAACTTCCAAGACAAACAGCAGTGCTAAACCCGGCTGGTTCAAAATAAGCGAGCGTGGCTGCTGTAACTGTTCTTCAAATGGGAGCAGTGACCTTGCCTTCAGGAGCCCCAGACTTCCTTGCCACAGCAGATTTGAAGAACACCCATGGGAGACCTCAAGACTTGGTAGCTCCTAACCCCAGAAACCCAATCTCTTTCATGTCTCGCTGTGAGACCCTAAATGGTGAAATGGGGGTGATTTATCCATCTCACGGGCCAGTGGCTGCGGGAAGGAGCTCTCCAATCAATTCATCTGATTCATTCTTACCTTTAGTTCCTCGATGGGCACAGGTTGCGATGGAAGGCAGGAAATACCTGTGATCTTTATGACCAGGGGGTTTAAGTCCTGCTTTTGCTCTTCTGACATGATGGGAACTTCTGTTTTTAAAGTCAAAAAACAATCTAAAATGTTGGCAGACATTTTACTGCCATGACTCACGACCGTTTGCCATCCTAGTGGGGCGGGGTTAGGGGGTGTGGGGGGGAAGACACACACAGTATTAGACTGCTACTTATGACATTCCAAAGACAAGCACAGAAGGATGAGGCATGCTAAGAAGAGTCAATAATGAAAAAAAGAAATCTTAAAACATAGAAGAATTGGGAAACATATGCAGACAGCGTGTTACACACCAGTTCCTCAAACTGAGTTTCCATAAATTCTCTCAGAGAATTTCATTTTCTAAATTTAATCTTGATGGTCACCTAGTAATATAAGCAGGTCCTGAATCCCCTCTAGGCCACAATAAAGAATACAGATAGATTCTACGGGCCACCCATGACACCTGATGTAGTTGACCTTCACATTGCGATTTTAAAAAGTTCCCCAGGGCATTCAGAACCACCACCCTAGACTTGTTTCTGGCTGTATATGGCTCCTTAAATTTAAATTAACTAACTTATTATTTTTTTTTGTTTTTTTTACACATTAATTTAGAAGGCAGTTCCTTCTTCATGAGTCACATTTCAAACACTTAGGAGCCACGGGATTGAACAATGCAGGTTATCAGACACCCACCACCGTAGAAAGCTCTGTTGGAAAGCTTTCACACTAATGTCTAGTTTGGGGTCCACTGGTGTCCTGTAACTGCCATGGTCCAATGAGAAAGCAAGGATATAATGCACAACATAACGGATACATTTAAGCCAAGTCCAGCGTGGCACGGCTCCCACCGTGTTGGTTTCGCAATGGTACAACTAGAGAAAAGGGCAGGCGCATCACGCCCTGCATGGCACACAGAGCTGTGAGTCCTTTTCTCATAAAAGGTGTCCATTCACTTCACCAGGTGGGAGGTGCCAGTGTAGGAAAAAGTGGCTGAAGATCCACTTTTGCAAGCAGAGGGGCTACGTTGAGGTCCTTCATCCGACTCTTGGTAGTCACATGACCCACCACAAGTCAGAGGCTCTTGGAGGCCCAGCGCTCTGCATGTGAAGGGGCCAGGAACCCTGCCCAGCACCTAGTACTTGCTTTAAAAAATCAGTCCTGTTCCCTTCAAACGCTTGTAGTCATATTTCCAGGGCACACAAGCCCCGAGTCACTCGTGCCCAGAAAGCGTAGGCACTCCCCAAACAGGCTGTGGGCTGTGTGACCGCTGTCTGCCGAGGCAGAGAGCGTCTCCTGGGGGCGACCCTTCCCGTGCCCCCGTGATTCTCTTCAATAAAGCCAACTCATTAAGGCCACGACCAATGATGATTTGTGTTCTAGCCGTTTGGGAACCCTTTCCTAGAGAATATTACCCAGTTTAGAAAAAAATCTCCAAAGCAAACACAGAGTGAAATCATCGCTCAGGCATTTAGGGAGGTGTCAGCCGTAATTGCAGGGTAGGGATCCCCAACCTCAGGACTAGGGACATCGAGGACAGGTCATTCTTTCTAGTGAGGACAGTTAACAGGATCCCGCTAGATGCCAAAAGCATCTGGCTCCCGTCTGTGACAATCAAAAATGCCCCACACAGTGCCAAACCTCCCCTGGGGGGCACCAGTGCCCGCCTTGAGAAGCGCTGCTCCAGGATGAGGGGGAAGGGGCAGGGGTATGGGCGCTGTGTGGTTTGTGCACTTACACCTGCTAGACCGGAGCATGTGTTAATACCACTTAACCCCCAAGCAATGCTGTGTGGTTGCTATCAGCTCGCCTTGACAGATGGGGAAACTGAGGCCCAGAGATGTGAAGTCATTGTCCAAGGTCTCTTGGCTCATAAGCGTTGGAACCCGTGTATAAACCAGTCCTGCTTGGCTCAGATGGGCCCCTCCAATATGCAATGAAAATAAGGGTTTATTTCAAACTCAGAGTCCTTGTAGAATCTTTCTGGGTTACTAGTTAGCCAACACGTACCCCTAAAGTCTGCAAACCATTGGGCCATTTTGAAACTGAAGACGATCGCTACAAATAATCATGCTGGTTCTGGAGCAGATCTTATGCTGCTACAGCAAACACAAACACACCCTCGGCCTGCAGAGCCAGGACCCTCTCAGCTCATCACCATCAACCCAGACGTCAGTGGGAGGGAGGAGATTATCTCTCTGTTTCCTTTGCTGGAGCCCCATCCAGTGTCCTGACATAAGCATCTGCCACCTCCACGCCAAACACCGGGAACTGTCGGGAAGGGGGGGGGGGAGGGTACCTGCAAGGAGCGGCATTATCGCCAGCTGGACGGAGAAGGCGCCCTGTTTCCAGTGATCTGCCAGCTTGTTGTCATTATCCTCTTCTGGTCGGTATCTCCTCTTTCTCCGCTGTCTACTCTTTACCGTTTCTGTCTCTTTCCATTTAACTGTGAAACCACAGGAGGGAATGAGCGTTAAGAGGAACTCACTTTTAAGCTGCTACATGTGAATACCATCAATTCTCTCAGAGATTCTGGAAGCTTCTGGAAGGCAGAGGTTGTTCTTTGTGCTGCCGCTCCTTCCAAGCAACCAGATGAGGTGTCTAAATGTGGGTAAGCTGACCACTTGCCAGTCACACGCAGGGAGAATTGAGGGGGTCCTGGCTGCTACTACCTGAGGATATGGGAGGAGAGGCTAAAGTTACAATGAGCTACTGGTTCCATTGTGTAGAGGCCAATGGAACGGACGAGAAAGCCCAGAGCTAGATCCGTACACATAAGGGACTTAATAAATGCTGGAGGAGGCATTTCCAATCAGTGGGAAGGAATGGACTAGTCAATTAATTATATTGATCCATTTGCAGGAATGGATCATCAATATAATTGGAAACTGTCCGACACCTCATGCCATATGCATAATGAACTGCAGGCTAAAGGCAGGAAACAAAATCTGCAAAATCATGAGAAGATACATGGGAGACTATACTGACATCTTGAGGAAAGATTTCTTAAACATTACTCCATCTGTGATATTTATCATGTGTGTCACTGACAATGCATAATTATCCAGAAGATGTAAAATATAAAGCTTGTTAATCACTAAGAGAAATCGAAACCCAACAGAAAAATAAGTAGAGATAGCTGGCCGGTGTGGCTCAGTGGTTCAGCACTGACCCATGAACCGGGAGGTCATCGTTCAATTCCCTGTTAGCGCACATGCCTGGGTTGTGGGCTCGGTCCCCAGTAGGGGGCGTGCAGGAGGCAGCTGATCGATTATTCTTTCATCACTGATATTTCTGTCGTTCTCTCCCTCTCCCTTTCTCTCTCTGAAATCAATAAAAGCATATTTTAAAAAATAAGCAAAGATATAAGGATAGTCAGATCATATATTATAAGAGTGTGATCAAATGAGCATATGAGATGCTCTCAAACCCACTAGAAATCAGTGACTAAGCCCCTGACTGTGTCAAGCTAGGGTGATGACATGGAGGAGGAAATCTCGGGACTGCTGACAGGAGGGCTAATAGATACAACCCAGTGGGTGAACTGGCAGCATCCTGAGGAGTAATGGAGTTTCACTCGCGTGGCAACCCTTCTGGGCAATGCCCTACACCAGTGATTTTCAACCTTTCTTATCTCATGGCACACATCAACTAACAACTAAAATTCTGCCGCACACCAAAAATATATATTCTATTTTTTGCTGATCTGACCAAAAAATAGGTTTAATTTTGATTCATTCACACTGAATAGCTATTGTTGTGTTGGTTGTGGTCATTTTTTTCATTTGACAATCTAAGGGAAGAGAGATCAGAGCCCCTGATGAAATAGTCAGATATTGCGTGTTTGAAAAGTTCTTGTGGCATACGGGCTGAAAATCGCTGGTCTAGACTCGCCTGCACATGCACTGAGACACCTCAAGGATGCTCACTAGGTAGTGCTGGTGGCAGCGGGGAATTGGAGACAAGTCAGATGCCCCTCGGGGAGTACTACATGGATGAAGGATGGTACATCCATCTAACGGGGTACTTTATAGAGGCTGGAATTAAGGTGCCGGACTTATGTATATTGACATACATTAACCTCAGAAATAAAGTTTAGTGCAAAAAACAAGTTGCAAGAAGATACGTATGGTATAAAGTCGTTTCTGTAACTCATAAAAACAAAAATCAATACAATGATGTATGGATGGGTGAGAAAGAATGGGTGGTAGGAAATGACCAACACTAACTTCTATCCAGGATAAGGTATACTACTACTACTACTACTACTAGTACTACTACTACTACTACTACTACTACTACTACTACTACCACTACTACTACTACTACCACTACTACTACTACTTCTTCTTCTTCTTCTTTTCTTCCCCCCCTCCCTCCCCCTCCCCCTCCTCTCCTCCTCCTCCTCCTCCTCCTCCTCCTTCTTCTTCTTCTTCTTCTTCTTCTTCTTCTTCTTCTTCTTCTTCTTCTTCTTCTTCTTCT
>PVJC01003556.1:0-21704 GCA_004026665.1 Murina feae
TTCCAGCCTGGGGCCTCCTTGGGGCATCCAGGAGCACCTGTCTGGGGTCCGCTGCCTGGCTCCACCCCCCCAAGGGCCTCGGCGGGGAGTCCAGGAGCACCTGTCCTGGATCCACTGCCTGGCTCCGACCCCTGGGGCATGCAGGAGCACGGGGGCCTCTGCGGGGTGTGCAGGAGCAGCCATCCTGGGTCTGCTGCCTGGCTTTGCTCCCGGGGGCCTCCTTGGGGCATCCAGGAATGCCTGTCCTGGGTCTGCTGCCTGGCTCTGCCCTGGGAGCATCCTCGGGGGTGTGCAGGAGCACCCGTACAGGGTCCGCTAACTTCATCTGCCCCCCAGGGGTCTCCACAGGACATACAGGAACGTCTGCTGCACAGTGTAGGGAATCTAAAGCCAGTCTGCTGCCTGGCTCCACCCCAGGTGTGTTTGCTCAGCAGCAGGGTCCCACTGAGGGATCCTGCACCAGCATCCACCCCTGGCTCACCACCCAGCTCTGTGCCAGGTGTGTCACCTCAGCAGTGGGGGCCCACCAGGCGTGTGCTATCGTGGGCCCTCCGGTGGGAAATGTCCAGGCCTGCACTCACCAGCCCTCCCACCCCCCAGTGCACGAACCCTGAAGGGGCTGTGGGAAGCCTGAAAATGGCCCTCAGCCCCTCACCCAGGCTGGCCAGGCATGCCAGCAGGTGGACATCCCCCCACCCCGAGGTGTCCCAGACTGCAAGAGGGCACAGGCCGGGCTGAGGAACCCCCACCCCCCGAGTGCACAAATTTTTGTGCACCGGGCCCCTGGTCTATAATAATAAAGGTATAATATGCTAATTAGACCAGACAGCCAAAAGACCTTCTGAACATCATTCTGGACAAAGCCATAGTGATGGGGAGTGAGGCAAAGGCAGTTAAAGGCAATCAGGCAGGCAGGTGAGCAGTTAGGGGTGATCACGCAGGTAGGCAGAGTGGTTAGGGACAATCAGGCAGGCAGGCAAGCAGTTTGGGGCAATGAGGCAGGCAGGCAAGTGGTTAGGGGCGATCAGGCAGGCAGTGAACAGTTAAGGGTGATCAGGCAGGCAGGCAGGCATAGTAGTTAGGGGCAATAAGGGAGGCAGACAGAGTGGTCAGGGGTGATCATGCAGGCAGGCAGAGAAAGGATTGTCCGACCAGCAGTTGGACATCCGTTGAGGGGTCCCAGATTGCAAGAGGGTACAGGCCAGTTTGAGGGACCCCCTCCTCATGCACAAATTTCATACACCAGGCCTCTAGTTAATTTTTAAGACTTGTTGACAATATCAGAGTTGTTGTTTTTTCCACCTCCTTAGCTGATGGTAGCTAGATGACCTGAATTGAACTGAGGTCTTCATTTGAACTAGTGAGTGCATTAGGTTTAAAAAATACCCAAATTTATGGACTGTCAACATTATAGATGAGACCTTCTACCAGTCCAGGGAGATGGGGATTTCCATGTACTCTGAGCTAAGTATCTCTTTGTGACCCATTTGGTACAAATTCACCATATTATATTTATTGGTATTAAGAAAAATCTTTGTAAAATAAATATATACACGACTAAATATCCTAGGGCCTGCAATCCTTTTAAAATTGCATGTCTCTTGGGAAGATGATTATATTTTTTCTTCTTTCTCTTTATCAAGCAAATAAAAATGCTATAAACACTATTTTTTAGCTCTACAGTTGAACTACCAAATGAGATCACTCTAGTGCCATATTTGCATCCCTGCTTCCCTTTCCCTATCCTCCTTCCTGTCCCCTAGTTCTGAATTTTGACTGAGGGTAAGTATATAAAAACATCTCTAGGGAGAATATTGGCAAAACCTGAGTAAAAAATAAAGGTTAATGAAATAATATGACCTGTATAAAGTAACATAATTTACAATCGATGCTGGGAAGTTTCCTCTTCCTTTTTCCAATAGCCACAAAATTAATCATGCTAATATAGCTGCATTGGTCATTTTGGGCTGTGCTCCTTTAAATGGACTCCAAGTGCATATTGGATCTAAGGTAAGGAATCCACAGGAAAAAGGTCAAGGTCATCCTGTGGAACCTATACTGGTGGAAACTTCAATTTCATTTTATTCATGTATTTACTGGTCACCTCCTGAATGACACAACTGTGGGAAATACTGAGAAAGTCCATGTTACATTGACCAACACTGTGAAGGGTCAGTCTCATTGGGTAGCTAAGATTTGCAATTTAAAACAACAAGGGAACAATATGTGGAATATGTAGTCCAATTTTAATTGTACAGGAAGTTGGAAGAGGACTGAATTGGAAGTGCTGAAACAGTTGAAGACAGAATTCTAAATTTATACTTGAATGTGTCCTAGGATTGAACTAGGATGTGTCCTAAGATATATATAGATTTTCACATAAATCTTTTGTAAAAAAAAAAATATATATATATATATATATATATATATATATATATATATATATATACATATATACATATATATATATTTACAAAAGATTTATGTGAAAATGGGCAACAAGCATAGCAAAGGCTCTCCTAAGAACAGTGAGAAAACTTACAGGGAAGAATAGGATTGGCCTGGAAGAGTGAGAAAAAAGCACCGGGTAAAGGGAGAAACCTGAGGACAGCAAAGGTTGAGTCTTATCCTTACTGGGACTATGGCTGCTAGATAAGGAGAGGATGAAGGAGATGGACTCCAGAAAGAGTGAGGATCCTCTTACCTTCAGGTACCTAAAGGGTCAAGTAGTACCTAAGACATCAATGAAGGTTTAGACTAAGGCTAGGTGGTCTTGATCCAGCATCAAGAAGGGTTTAGGAACCTGGAGAAGGGTTGTGAGTAAATTAAATAAGAGTCCAGAGACAAAACATAATTTTGAAAGGCATTATAGGGAGTCAGAGAAGACTTAGCCTAAAGAACTAAGTTTTCTTCATCTCAGGACCCCTTGCTTTTTATTAACACAATGTGTCCTAAGGTGAGATGGAGATATGCACTTCAAAGGGTAGGGTTAGGTACAGAATCCATTGTCAGATTGGAAGAATTTGCCGTTCAAGTATTTGGCCAGTAGGAGGCAATAACATGTAGATTAAGATGCCCTGAGCTGTCTAGCAACAGCAATCATCCCTTTTCAGGTTTGTGGAAATACCCTTCCCACTCCAAATGATTCAGTCCTTGCTGACATGCTGGAATTGGCTTCTGGCATTAGACAGATACAGTATAGAGGGGGAATAAAACAGAGGGGAGGGTTAGGTGATGAAAAGGGGACAGGAGAGGGGGAGAGAGAGAGAGAGAGAGAGAGAGAGAGAGAGAGAGAGAGAGAGAGAGCTTTATTTTATTAGATACCTACTTGGAACCAACCCAACTTGGTGTTTTTGCATTATGAAATTCTTCAATGGGTGTGGAAGCTTCCCACATAATAAATACTACTCCTCAGAGGTGCTTTGATCCTCCTAACCAGTTTTTTTCCACCCTGGGACTGAAAGTTTCTTGATGCAAATGAACATCTTCACTTACCCAATCATTCAGGAGGTGATCAATCAATAAATACATGAATTAAACACAATTGAAGTTTCTATCAATATAGTTTATGAAGGATAACCTTGATTTTTTTCCAAGCTGATTCCTTAACTTTGATCCCAGTATAGGCTTGAAGTTCATTTAAAAGGGTATTGTCCCAGGAACACTTAATTTAAAAAAATCAAATTTTCTGGGATCTGATCCAGGAAGCAGTATCCATCCCTAAGAGCGTGAAGCGCTGCTGGCCGGCTCTGACATTCACTTCTTGCTGAAGGCACAGCAAGTCCTCCAGACTGGGCTGGAGGACATCCTGACCAAGCCACAGATAGCACCCCTGTGCAGCTGAGCCCACCAAAGGCTTGGATGGAGGAATCCCACCGAACAAGCAGACACCATACCTAAGATGCAGGCCTGGAAGGTCAGGCAAACAGGACCAAAGATAGACCGTGGAGATCCAGCCCCCATCCTCATCCTGCCCCCTCTGGGTACAAGAACCTGCATGTGGCCATGTGGTTACTGGGTCCAGCATAAGCCTGGAGAATAGTCACTGTGGGAATCCTAATCAGAGGACAAGAGACATTCAAGGCCAATTGGAATGTGGAGGCCCTGTCCTGAGTATGCCAGATGTTCAAGGACAATCTGAGCAAGGATACAGCAATCTTACTGTATACACTGCACACGTGTACTTTTCTATAATCCAAATACTAATGTCACCATGTGGTAATAAGCCTCTTTTGTCTAAGTTGCTATAAAGATGTGTTGTTGACCAGCTAGATCGTGGCTGCTTGGTATGCTTCCTGTGTTTGCTACTGTATTGGCAAGGACTGTTTTGTGTGGTTACTCTGAAGAATTATTTTGTCTGGTGGCTCCTTGTTAGCAATGTCTACTTGGTCTGCAATAAAGACTCTCCTATACGCCTATGACTTCTCATATCATTTTCATCCAGCCTGATGTTCATGAAGGTCCAGTTCCTGGTGAGAGAACTGTGCCCACCAGGCATAGTCGAGCAGGATAAAGGAATAATTACTTGGACAGTCACCCTCCCTTCTGGGTGATGATTTGCACATAGCTCAGGTGACTGGGGAGTGTATAAAGGGGACTCAGACTCAATCATTCACTAAGCCCACTGGAGTCCACAAGGGGGGATGGAGGGGCGAAGGTAGGGGGTAGAGGTACTGTTCAACGGAGGCATAGTTTCAGTTTTGCAAGATGAAAAAGGTCTGGAGATAGATGGTGAGGATGGTGGTACAATGATATGAATGTATTTAATGCCACTGAACTGAACACTTACAAATGGTTAAGATGGTAAATTTTATGTTATGTGTACTTTACCACAATAAAAAAAGTGAAACAAAAAAGGTGTGGTTCACAATGACTAGTATTGCATGAGGCCCCACCCAGCCAAAGGACCCCCTCTGCAGCCTCCCAGTCTGATTCCTAGACCAAGCAGCTCAGCAGATGCCCTATTAAGCAGTTAATTATTTCTCTTTGATACGGGCTTTTTTTTATCTTTTAATACAATAGTTTCACTGTCTCTGATAATTACTCTGTCTCGATAACTCTTTTAAATCTAATGAGGCGTGGTAAGCTCTGCTTAACAAGGCAACACATCATTAGCTTCTTGCCTCTTTGCCATCTTATCGCACTCAATTACTGTATCACCAGCCAGACACTAACCTGTCACTTGCCATTGGCAGAATGGTGTGAAGTGACCTGCCTGCTGTCAGGTCAATTAGTAGTGCCACTTAATAAACTTCTGGGGCCACTCCCAGTCCTGCATTTCATTCTGCCCACAATCCAGGCTGAGGGGAGTTGCAGTGTGAATCAGTTCCCACTTACCTAATAATGAGATCTTCAGGCAGGGCCTATGCTTTCTCATCCTCTGCTCTCGGGACATTTAGCATTCTGTCTCACAGGGAAACAGAAGTAGTGCCATGAGCACTGGGTTTATCTGAGAGGCATTGAGTCCGTCTTACCAAGTGCTCACCACCTGTGTGGCTTTGGGCAAACCATTTACCCTCTCCAAACCTATTTCTTTATCCCAAACAATACATTTCCGTGGGTTGGATTGAAGTTTTAATTGCTCTCTAGGTTGCCAAGGCATATTAGCTGGGAAGAAAAAGTAAGAGAGTTCTCTTCAGTCTATGTTTGAAATGAGTGAGGATATAAAGCAGTATAGTGTTAAGTTGCTTTCAAAAATCTATTTCTTCATGTCTTTCCTCTCTCCCATGCTCTATATAACTCCCCCCAACCTTCTATTGTATCATTCTCAAATCATTTGGGGTTTCCTGGGGGCCTATTTATTTATTTGGCATCTATCTATGTTCTAAGCCGTGTGCTCAGTGGTAAATAAGATAGAGAATGCCTCTGCTCTTAGACACTCATCTTCTCAGTAAGTGAGCGCACTCCACCAAAGGATCGAAGTAGCTGTGACTTCATGCAAAGGGTAAAAATAGCAGAAGGTCAGCTGCTTTTCACTTTTATCTTCCCTTTTCCCAGAGCAATGCCTGGCACACCTATAGTAGGTCAAGTTCAAAGTTCTAAATACATATGCATAGTGACCTTTCCAGTAAGTGTAATGAGAGGTGGAGGAGAGTCATCAGTCAAAGGCACCATTCTGAGAGGCCTGTGCAATGTGGTGGGAAGTAAAGATTCGGTGCCAGAGCCCTGGTCGGCGCGGCTCCGTGGTTGAGCGTTGTCTCATGCACCAAAGGGTAGTCAGTCCAATTCCCGGTTAGGGCACATGCCCAGTTGTAGGCTCGATCCCTGACTAGGGCTACAGGAGGCAGAAAATTGATGTTTCTGTCTCACACGGATGTTTCTCTCTCCCTTTCTAAAATCAATAAAAACAAATTGTAAAAATATATATATTTGGTGCCAGAAGGAGGAGATCAAGTTCTAGCTCCCTCACTTGTATGCACTGTGCCCTGAGCCAAGGTGTAGAACTGCTGACTCGTCATTAAAATGGAGATGGCAATGTCTCCTTATAGGTTTTGTGAAGACATAAAAGAATTAAAGTATCTGACAATTGTAGATACTGTAGTACTTTACTATTGAAAATATTTCATTGATTTTGATAATTTCCTTGGCTGCAAGACACCCAAATAAGTACTTTTGATAAAAAAAGGAATGTTTTTAAACTTAAATTTGCAATATCTGCACAATACGGATAACTGCAAGTTCATGCAAAGAACCATCTCTTCGTGAGGCACTCTTTTATATTCGTGTTCTTGCTCTCCTTCCAAGTTTGCTCTAAGTCTGTTTCTATAATTGAACTTCAGAAACAAGATCACAGGGATAAAATAAATATCAAACACACATCTTTAATAAGTCCGTTTTCATCTGAGCACATAGATTTCTTTTATTTTTGAAAGATTCAAAGTCAATTATTTGACACAGATATTTTCCAGGTTATCACCTTGTGAGCTCAATCACTTTACAATAAACATAACTAACTACATTTCCATACTTCCATGTGTGGAAAGACTATGGGACTGTTACCCTCAAAAATCCCCTCCTTAGCCCAAAGCAGGGTCTTTGCAAATGTCAGCAGCCATGGCTGTTCATGTTGCCTTAGGGTCTGCTGGCTCCCAGGATGTTCGAGAGCCCCAGGAATAGCACAGCTTTGTTTTCTCACTGCCGCTCAGTGCACCCCGACATGGCCACTGGGTTGCTTCCTTCCAGTCGGAATAGAATGAATGGAATGAGAGTTGGGCCATTCTGGTCCTCATGAGTTAGTGTGCCCTGTTCTAGGGTGACAAAGTCCCACTGCTCCATACTCACAACTTCACATGGAAGTTTTGTCTCCAGGACACTCACCCAAAAGAGAGCTGGGTAGGCTAAAAGCCAGACAGAAGGGTGTTGGCTCAGGATATATCCTAGACCCAGTCTGACTTAGGCTATAAGTTCCGTGAGGAGAAGACCACATCTGCCCCGTCCTCCTTAGGCCCACAGTACTCAGTGAATGTATGTATGCATGCATGAATGAATGCATGAATGAATGAATGCCTGTCTAGTGCTCCCTCTCCTTGAATTTAAGGACCATTCTCACCAGCAGGTGTGGACTTAGATCTCTTTTATGACTATAAGATCCTCCATTAAGGACACTCTCCAGAACATTGATTAATGAATTTACCCTCATTGCTCTAAGTCCACTAAAGTTGTAGCTCTAGCAGTGGGCTATCCTAGAGGCCTAAACAGTGTCTAGTCATTTGTCTTATCAAATTCATATGTTAAGTCATTAAGCTATTCACTTTCTCAAAATAATTAGCTGAGCAGCTGCCATGTGCCAGGTGCTACTCATTTTTTAGACATAGTATATTTACACAAATTAAAGTTCAAAATTAGATGAAAAATATATAAACAGGGAAGGCTCCCCCTGCTAGTAGCCATTGCTACTTTGTTTTTTATTTATAAGCAAATATAAATATACAAGGAAACACCCTACATATTAATGTTTTTGTACCTGAATCTCTCCAAAGCAGCACAAAGATACCATCCTCAGTATTTTTAATAGCTGTATAGTATTCTGTTGACATATGTACCATAGTTTACGTGAGTCTTTTTCTATTGTTGAGCATGGATTCTTTCTAATATTTTGTTTTTGTAATATAATATCTCAGTGAATACACTTATGTACATGCTAGGGGCCCAGTACATGGATTCATGCACCTTGAAAGGAACTGTGGGCCTTAAGGCTGCTGTAGGCATAGGGGCAGGTCTCGGCCCATCCTCCTGGCCCCACCTGGCCCCTCCTGCCGAATCCCCCAGTTACCTATGTGCTAGCAGCCCCACTTCCACTGCCACTAAGCAATTGGGGCCAGCATCTGTCAGCAGGTGTAAGCAGTGGCTGCTGTTCCCATCATCCACCAGGAGCAGGAAGAGGTGAAGAAGCCCTGAGGGATGATTGGGGCCAGCAGCCACTGCTCACACCCACTGATGGCACTGAGTGATCAGGACTGGCACTGGGTGCCAGCAGTGGGTGCGAGCAGGGCTGGCACAGGCAGCAGATGCAAGTGCCAGGTGGGACTGTGGTGCATGGGAGCAAGGAATTTTCCGTAACCATAAGAAGCTTGCCTAATGACAGCCTTGGTCTGGTGCCCCTGCTGATCTGCTCCACCATCCTGCTGCGATCAATGCCCACCATGTTCCATGCACGCCCCCTGGTGGTCAGCACATGTCAGCGTGACTGGTTGCTTAGTTGTTCGGTTGTTCTGGTTGTTCTGCATTCGGTCTTTTTGCATATTAGCCTTTTATTATATGTACATATTATTGTACTTGTGCAATTGAATTTGTAGAATAAATGCCCAGGAGTGGGAAATGCTAGATCAAAGGGTCAATGCATTTGCATTTTGGGGAGGTCAGCTTCCTTCATTTCTGCTCTCCACCAGCAATGTATAAAGTTGAGGCAGCATCCCCAGGAGTGGGGGATGCAGTGGGGACCGTGGTGGACAGGAATTCAGCTTTTCCAAGTTGGGGTAGCCAGACAATAAATACAAAGATAATTGCAGATTGTGATTAAATGCTGCGAAGACAATGAAACATGATACTGTGGTGGAGAGTTGTGCGGAGTGGTGGGTGAGGGGTGATCCATGCCAGGTAAGGAGTCAAAGGAGGTCTCTTTGAGGAGATGACTTTTGATGCAAGACCCAAATTGTGAGAAGGGGGCAGCCAAGGGATCAGGAGAACATCCAAGGAGACAACATGGCAGAGAGGCGTATGTTCCTTCTGGAACGCAGTCTCTGCCCTCCTCACCCTGGGAGCCCGGGAAACAGTGGATCAACAAGGCACACAGCTTTGCTCTGGGCTTCCTGCTACGCACAAGTCAACGGCTGTTGGATTTAATTATTCTATATGTTTCCAACCTGAAGAGTGGGTAAAGTAAGGGGAGATGGGACAAGGACAAGTTCACTTTGTTGCTTAGACTCAGAACTTTCTGTCCTTCACACATATTTGTTTCATAAAAATTTTAAAGCTTCCATAATTTAGCAGATACGGAATTTCAAAAATTGCTCTTCAAAACGACATAATTAAAATTCACCATTTAACCATTGTTAAGTGTACAGGTTAGTAGTGTTAGGTACATTCACATTGTTATAGAGTATTAAATTTGTTAATTACAAAAATGAGCTCAGGCTGTGAAAAGCTGAAAACAAGATAAAATTAACTAGAGCGTCAACAAAGTTATGTGAGCACCTCTGGTTCCAAAGTTCAAGGGAAATTTAAAAAGAGCGGGGAAGGGCAGTCACTTATGGATGAGGATGAAATCAAGGGTCTTTAACATCTGGAAATGGTCTTTCCCTAAGACCTATTCTCACTGTCCTTAACCATCTAGGTTATGAAGTGATTGCCTTTTTACAACTCCTGCAGTGAACTGCTATGCTTGAGAATGAATCACATCCTTTATTCAGTAAAAGAAAATAATTAACATTTAGCTGATGACTGGATCAGATAAACAGAAGGCAGGTCAGACATCTCTCCGCAGCTACCGGCTCATCCTTGTACCACTTCAGACCCAGCCTGGCAACCACAGGCCACATCTGTCCTTGTGGGTTCCTGCTGAACCAGCAGTTGCTAGAGGGATTCACCACTGTGTGCCAATGTAAGACTTGCACACCCTCTCTGTGCTCTCTTCCTCTCAGATCCCCAGTGGAAATTACTGGGAAGACAACAATTGGCTATTTCAGAATTTTATAACAAACTAGTGAATTTTAAAAATCTATTAGAGCCTGGCCACAGTGGCTCAGTGGTTGAGCATCAACCTGTGAATCAGAAGGTCCTAGTACCTTTCCCGGTCAGGGCACACGCCAGGGTTATAAGCTCAGTTCCCAGTGGGGGGCATACAGGAAGCAACTGTTCAATGATTCTCTCTCATCATTGATGTTTCTATCTCTCTCTCCCTCTCCTTTCCTCTCTGAAATCAATTAAAAAAATTTTTTTAAATCTATGACATATTACATCATCTTAATAAACGACAATGAGCTGCACTGAGTCCTGCTTCTCCTTTATAAAAAGGATGTACATATAGATGATGCAACAAAAAATAGCTTTATTACAGAGACATGAAATGGGAAATATATTGATAGTGAAAAAAATGTATCCACGTGTATCAACTTCTCTTCTTTGCTTTGGTGTGCAGTACGGCAAGAATCCACTAGATGGAGACGTCCTTCCGTTTATCTGCAAGTGTGCAAAGTCTTCCACTGCTTTGATCTCAATTTTGAGGCTTGAAAGCTAGGGGGCAAGATTTCCTTAGAAATAACTTGTCGACTAAAGAAGAAATAAAATAAGGATCCCTTAAATACAAAATGCCTATGAAAGTCCCAGTCTTCTAGTGGCAAGGCTCAGCTTGCTTCAGGGAAGCAACAGATGTGAGGGGATTTTGTTAAAAGCCCGGACAATTGCCCTAGCCGGTTTGGCTCAGTGGATAGAGCGTCAGCCTGTGGATTGAAAGGTCCCGAGTTCGATTCAGGTCAAGGGCATGTACCTTGGTTGCAGGCACATCCCCAGTAGGAGGTGTGGAGGAGGCAGCTGATCGATGTTTCTCTCTCATCGATGTTTCTAACTCTCTATCCCCCTCCCTTCCTCTCTGTAAAATATCAATAAAATATATTTTTTAAGAAAAAGATCCCGGACAATGATTTTTCTAGAGGTGGACAGAAAGCATCAAGGAATGAATATACGAGTTCATGAAAAAAAAAACCTCAAAAAATTGCAATAAATGCTGCTGTTAGCTGGAGAGTGTGCCTTGAGTCTGTGCTTTCTCTTCCATCACTGCTCCCCATGCAAGGAGGATGCGGCCATGCTGCGTGTTTGCTCCCAGAGTGAGTGCAGAGGAGATTCCGGCATCTGGAAGTCATAGGGCCACTCAGAAACACTGTGAACAGTGCTCGAGTTTCAAGGCCTTTCCTTGGTCTGAGGGCCGGGCGGGCACGGTGAAGCTGCATTTCCACGTGGAAGTGCCCGGGGGGGCTGCGCCAAGAGGGAAAGCCGCCCTCTGTCCCCGCTGCCCGACCCTCGGCCTCCTGTGAGCTCTCCGTTTCTCTCAGGGCTCCCTTTGCTCCTCTCTCTCTCATAGGGCTCTTCCTGTTCACCCGTTTTGTGATCTCTGACCAGAACTGTCTGCCACTTTCTTTTATAATTTTTCTATTACTTTTCAAAGTTTCTTCTAAAATTATCTATCTATCATCTATCTATCTATCTATCTATCTATCTATCTATCTATCTATCTATCTCTCTGGTGGGGATATGTAAGGATTGATTATTTCAGGCCCACAAAGAACTGTGCTTGTCCTGGGGGGCTCTGATTAGCCAGAACCCCCTGCACCCCCCACCCCCCACCTCTACTTGTGACCACCTTTCAATCAGGAAGTGGGGGCAGGGAGCACAGAGGCTGAGGAAGAGGTGCTCCCTCCTGCTAAGCCGTCAGGCTGATGCGATGCCCGCTGACAGCTCTTCCCAGACCACCCTGTGGTGTGTCCACTTGCATTAATATCAACATTATGATGGCAATACCTCTTAGCTCCTCAGGAAGGTCCCTCAGACACATGTAGGAGAGGAATTCAGGCAAACACACCACTCACCCCCATTCTTGTGTGGTCCTCACAAATACTGGTTTTGTCCCATGCCACAGGCCCCTCCTGCGCGTTAGAATATTAGTTACATTCATTTGGCAGACTTTGGCCAATGTTTTGCAAAAGTACTCATTTAGGTTGCGTTCCAAGACGCATTTTATGTGTTGAGTTGAGGAGGCGGAGAGGCTGTGGGAATGAGGCTGAGTGTGCACAGCCTGTGCAATAGGGTGGAGTTTTTCAGCCTAAGTCGTCCCTGGAAGAGTAAACTGATTATGTTCATTTTATTTAACCAAAAAGATGATAGAGATCAATAGGTAGGTAGGTAGGTAGGTAGACAGATATGACTGATAGATTAGATGGATGGATGCTTCACTAGATGGTGGCTGGATGGATAGATAAGTATGTAGATGTTAGAGAGACTTTATATTCCAGTTTTCATAATTATAAAGGTAACCCAAAGAAAAGGAGGAATAATGTATTAGATTACTTCATAGACAAATCCTATTACAAGGTGAGCCATTTGCATGTTTTTGGTAAAGTGAGTTATAGCTCCCTCCTCTAGTCTGAGAGGACTTAGCCAGGGGCTGCAGGAAGGTGGAAGTGTGGGGACAGCCACTAGCTCCGTCCACGGAAGGAGTGGGCAGCTACGTGGGAGCAGTAAGGCCTTTCTCTGTAAATGGCAGCAACAGAGCAGAGTAAGAATTTAGGGGCAGAACCATAGATACAGCATTTACTCTGTCTTTGACTAGCAGAGGCCTTAGGAGGCCTCCACGGAACACTGCATGTATCTCCATTGCCAGAACGCTGGTCCAGGCCTAACGTCATCCCATCAACAGTGTTCTTGAGCCAAGAGCATAACTGATAGAGTTTGGGCCCTTTTGTTCAGATTTAAAATATTCAACTCGATCTCACGTTGGGAAATGCTCTTACAAACTTCTCTAGCGGTCACAGACACATCCAGTGATTTATGCTTCCCTAAGCTCTGCATACTTGTCCATAAGCCACTTTAAAAATAAGAATGATTAATTAAGACCAGGTCCACCTGGCCCTTCAGCTGTGTAAAAAGGACCCCCAAACAACAGATTTGTTGTTTTACGGATTGGTTTAGAGACAATGGGCTCACTTGATTACAATGCCACATGCTTCAAATATTTTTACTGAAATGGATCAGGCCCCAGGGAGCCCCTCAGTAACAGGGCGGTTATGCCAACGTCCCTTGGGGAGGAAATGGAGATTGCTTCAAACGTTTTAGCTTTGTGATTAATAACAATAAGAAAAAAGGGGACACAGTCATAGGGTACAGGTTCTGGTCTTTCTTTTTTACACCCTTGTCTACAACTTTTCCCACCTCAATGACTCGGAAAACACTGTGGTGGAATTCTGGTCCCTCTCTTTTCTTCCCTTCTAGTGGAACCAGAGGAAGAAAGGCATGGTGGAGAATCTGGTCTGATGTGAGCACTTTAATATGAAACTAAAGAATATGATAAGATTTTACCAGTTTCCAGTGAGTTTTTCTCCAATGATGGCTTGTAATCACGTTGCTTTTTGCTTTTGAATATTCCAAATATGACCCCTGTTAGGGTTATTTTTTCTTAGTTTGTAAAATAACAACTAACACAAAGTAAGCTGCTCTTATTCCTGACCATACATGAAAGACAAATGAAATAAACCTAACATTCATCCAAAAAGCACAACATTATTTCAGAAATACTGATTTTCTTTAACTTCAGCTTATTTTTAAAATGCCATTGATCAGGTATATGGATGTGTCTAGATTTCTACTTTATTCACTCTCCTGACAATTTGTCTGAGGACATTTATTGAAATCTCTATCATTTTTTTATTTTGCAAAAATAAGATGGCATAATTACTTAGGAATTATTGTAAAATAAATAAAATATAAGTGTTGTAATTTAATTATTCCATTGAAGTCATTGGAACAAACACCATCTACACTAATAAAAGGGAAATATGCTAATTAGACTGGACATCTTCCAGATGACCTTCCAGACATCCTTCTGGACAAAGCCACAGTGTGGGGCTGAGGCAGAGGCAGTTAGGGGTAATCAGGCCAGCAGGGGAGAACAGTTAGGGGGATCAGGCCAGCAGGGAGAACAGTTAGGGGGATCGGGCCAGCAGTTAAGGGGATCAGACCGGCAGGGGAGAGTAGTGCAGCAGTTCTCAACCTATGAGCTGCAATCCCTTTCGCAGTCGAATGACTCTTTCACGGGGTCACCTAAGACCATCCTGCATATCAGATATTTACATTATGATTCATAACAGTAGAAACATTACAGTTATGAACTAGCAACAAAAATAATTTTATGGTTGGGTCACAACATGAGGAACTGTATTTAAAGGGACAGAAGGTTGAGAACCACTGACTTAGAGGGATCAGGCCAGCAGGGGAGAGCAGTTATGGGGACCAGGCCAGCAGGGGAGATCAGTTAGGGCAATCAGGCAGGCAGATATAGGTGGTTAGGGGAAATCAAGCAGGCAGGGGAGCAGTTAGGGGCATCAGGCAGGCAAGAGGAGTGATTAGGGGTGATCAGGCAGGCAGGCAGGTGAGCAGTTAGGAGCCAGTGGTCCCGGATTGCAAGAGGGATGATTGAAGGTGAGTGCCAACGTGGGCAGATTTAGCTTGGCATCACAGAAAGAGAGTGCTGTAGCACTCTGTTCACTCAGAGCTTCAGCTTAATTTCCTTCACACTGTGGGCCTTCGTAGAAGGTTCTTTGTAGGATCACCACTACTCCTGTGTTCTATGAACAACAGGAATTTCAGGAGCAAAAGTGACCCATGTAGGTTCACCTGCGAAGAGCAGAGCCTGCTCTGGTTACTTTAAGCAGAGAAGGATTTGTTGCAGGGCATTAAATGACTCCCAGAATCATTGGTAAGACTGAAAAATGGAGGAAACTGTAGGCTGAGTTTCCAGAAACTGCTCCCAAAGTCATACTGCAGAAATGGGCCACCAAGAAGCTGTGATTCTGTCATCCTTGAAAGCCACTTGCCATTGCACCTGCAGGTCTGGGAGACTAGGTTTCTGCTTTGTTCAAACCAGCACAACACATGCCTCGGCACCCTGCTTTCCCCCTATGCATCAGTTAGGAAACCAAGTCCTGAGCCATTGCTTCCTTTTAGTGGAGCGAAGGTTCCTTAGATGCCCTGCATTTGTCAGGGTTCTCCAAAGAAACAGAACCAAGAGGATGTGCACATATAGTAAAAGATTCACATTAAGAAATTCGCTCGCATGCTTATGGAGGTTTGGGAAGTCTGAAATTTGCAGGGTAGGTTTTCAAAATGGAGACCCAGGAAGAGTTTAGGTTGCAGATGAAGTCCAGAGACCATGTGCTGACGGAATTCCCTTTGCCAGGAGGAGGGTCAGTCTTTTGTTATATTTATGCATTCAAGTGACTGGATGAAGCCCATTCACATTATAGAGAGCAATCTGCTTTATTCAAAGGCCATCCATTTAAATGTTGATCTCATCTGAAAACACGCTCACAAAAGCATCTAGCATAATGTTTGGCCATATATCTGGGCACTGATGTGGCCAAGCCAAGTTGACGAGTAAAATTAACAATCCTCTGCTCAGTTTCAAGGGAGTGTAACACATGTCTCCCCACTCCTCTCTGAAGTATAGGCAGGCATCCCAGAAGGAGGCTGGAATAGATGTGTATGAGCTAGACTGCAGAATCTGCAGGTGTCTGTGAAGACACCCTCATGAAATCAGAACAATACTTCTAAGTTTATGTACAAATATTTTTGGAAACCAAATATAAAGCATTGCTGATATTGTTGTTGGTTTTAGTGCAAGGTGAACAATTTGATTTAAGTTCTATCTTAGATGTGGAGGGAAAATACCTCCAGTATAGGACAGAAAAGACTGCCCTAGTCTTAGTTCATGGGTGTTCACAAGGGTTCCTCAAACAAATGGTTTTAAGCTTCTGTCTTTCCTAATGAATAATGTAGAGGTCTCCTCATTTACATCCATTTCCCCAAATTAATATAATGTGGCCAACTTCTTTAGTTTCTCTCAAAATTTCAGCCAAATGCCTTCTCTTGGAGAGAACAACACAGGTCCTGCCACTAGCATTGACCAGGTCAACTCTCAAAGCTTCCGACTTGACCATTGAGCAGTTCTTCAAGTTAATCAAGCACTAATTAAAGCACATAATTAATAATCATTCACTCTGTACAGTGTTTCATTTTGAAATATTACCACATCTCTTAAAATCTTTTGTCTTTGTTGTTTTTCAGGAGAAGAAAATGAAAGGTCGGGCACATTGAGTGGCTTGCTCTGTGGAGCACTGTGGTTAGTCCTGGAGGCAGCGAGCCCACTCTCCTTACTCTACTCACTTGACCTCCTCTGTTCCATAGCTTCCATTCCCTAGGTTCTGTTGCAGCCTACATTCCCTAACGCCAACACTATCACTCACCCGTGTGGATTTCTCTGCCTTGCTTCATGGCATTCTATGTGAGCTACCTCAAGTGGGTTGTGAACGATGCCAAAGGCTAATTTAGGCTCACTCTCGTTTAATCTTTGAGGTATATAGTCAAATTATACTCCAAAGTGCTCCCTCTGTTTTAATATTTCTCAAACAGTCCCACAAAGGTGCAACAAGAGTTCTCTGAGTGGCTGAAAATTCCAGCGCAGTCTTTCTTGTGATAGTTTGGAGACGTTCTTTATTGATCACCAGACCAGAAAATGTACTATTTATGCATTATTAAAAAGTCAAGAAAATTTACTACAGCTTCCTTGGTATAAATTCTATTTTAACCCACTAGTTTGAACTTTTTTCTTATCAGAAATATGTGTTAAATGTAAGGTTTATTTCCTCGCCTCTTTTTCCTTGTCTCTCCTTCTTTTAGTTTGTGCTGGTATTTTCTGCTAATTAGGTCCCTTTGGTAATTAGGTCACACAGGCCTCATGGTACTCTGGGCAGAGCAACCCTAAGAACTAAGGTCACAACAATAACCAGAACAGCGATCCGACGTTTTTTACCCTAAGGTCATGTCTTGCTACCCCAAAGAATGAGCTCCATGGTCCAGAAGATTTAAGCAAAGCGTGAAATTTTTATTGCAAGCAGATTCAAACTCCCTGCATGGGAAGGGGGCCCAAACAATCGGTTGCCAGTGAAGCTGGTTGGTCTAAGGGTATATATGTGCTATAAGCCTGCTCTATATCTACCTGTGTCATCACCTGATTGATTCCCTCATTGTTCTTGCAGATTTGAACTTTCTCTCTTCCTATGCATCTATACACCTTGTTGTTGTAGATCCTCCCTTGGTTTCACACACCTCCCACTCTGTGTCCAAACTCATTCCATTATTTCAGCATGGTTAGTTGCTATGATTAGGCTGCTCACACTGCCATGTCTACCTCTGCCCATGTTCCACCTGCCTTTGTTTCCCACTGGAGCCCTGTCCTGTCTGCCTAACTTCTCTCAACAATAGTGTTAATTTAACGTTGCAGGCTCCTCAGAAGATGGGACAGTGCCGTGTACTTCTTTGCATTCCACACCAGCCTGTGAAATGGGACCATCTTAGTGCCTGTGTGATAGGGTAGTTGTCCTGTGCACAAAGCATCCACTCAAGCTTTTGTTGAACATATAAGAAATAAATAAATTCATCAATGACAGCTCCGGGAGAGAAGGAACAGGAAGATCATAGACTTCTGAGTCCATTCTCATTTCCTTAAATTTTCATCCCTAGAGACACTTTTATTTCTCAAAGCCTTAACACAGGCTATCCTACCACCTTTCAAGTTTTGGCCACACTAACTCTCTTTCCCTTTCCTGGCTGCTCACAATATCCACCTCCTTCTCTGAACTTTTACTCCCTCTGTCACTGACAAAGCCCACCAAATACCTCCTTCTGTGATGAGCTAATTTTCCTGTATGTTTAATTCTCACCTAGATAGTAACCCTTGGCACCTCTTAAACTGCCTTATACAGAGTGGGCATTCTGTAAAGAGTTCTTGATTAGAGTCTACACTCATTATGTCACTGTACAGTTAGTCTCCATGGGTAACATGTCAACATGGAAGAAAACTATAGCCCCATAACCTATTTAAAAATATGACATCTCTCCTGACTGCTGGGTTGCCCTTCAAAGACAAGAAAATAAATGTCAGATTTGTTTTCTTATTTTTTTGGATCTTCATACCACCATGGCTTTGTACCTCTGGGGATGGGAAGAAAGTTTCATGACTGCTGAGAATCCAGCATGGAAGAATGGAGGCATTTAGCTCTGGGGGTGGTGAAAGAGAAAGAAGCTGGAAAGGGTCAGATGAATGGAATCTGGCTGGGCCCTCTTCACTTTCTCCCTCTGTGTGGGAGAAGAACAGATGGGGAAAGGGCAGAAAAATGACTATTTCAAGTTGTTCCAAAAACTGGGAATGGGTGGGGATCAAATAGCTCTGGGGTCAAGTGAATACGGGTTGGAGTTAGGGAAGTAAATGATGGTGCGTCTTGGCATTAATCTGTTTAAGAAGGCGTTTAAAAGTCCTTACACGAAGTACTCCAGCTCCACCTAATGTAATGCTTGTGACTTTTCACAATTTCACAATTTCCATTGACTTATGAGGCTGTTTTCTCTCTACTGATTGAAGGTATTTTTCTTACTCTGAGAAAGTACAGCATTCTACACACCTTGCCAACCCAATGGGAATTTGTGTGGGTTCTTCTCCCATCTCTTGGCTTAGGAACCCTGCTCCTAGCTGTCTTCAGTAATGTTCTTGGCAGGGGGACTAGACAGACCCTCCCTCCGATCCTAAGGACTTGAAGATGAGAAGTGAGAAGCAGACCATGGGATGTGCTCAGCAGCAGTGGGCACCCAGGAGGCCAGGAGGAAAAGGACTGAGGACCTGAGTTGAAGTCTAACCAGAATGAGCTGTAGAGGGATGAAATAATCGCATTACTTATCCAAGAGTGGATAACCCCAAATTCATTTCTTTCTGGTTTAGAATATGATGTGCTGTTTTCATATCAAAATGTGCTCTATTTAATCTTACAATTTCTCTGTATTGCCTAAATAATACCATATGCAAAGAATAGGGTGAAAGTTTTACATAAATTCTCCTCATTATAGAAGAACAAAACTATTTGTTTAACTCGGGTGAAGGCTGAGCTGAACCCAGCCGTGGCTCTTCCTTTTTTCTTTGTTTCCCATGACTGCATTTATAGGTATGGTCCTTGGAATCTGCAGTCAATCATTATCTCAGAGACATGGAGGCAGAATTCCTCCCTAAAATAAGGTTGTTCTGACTGAGGTTGGTCCTTTGCAGTCATGTCTGAGGCACAAATCCCGCCGGCCATGGAGGCATGGGGGATGCTCCTGTGCTGTTGCCATGGTGATGTGCAGTGTTTTCACAACACAGCCTTCCCACATTCTCTGAAAGCCAATTTGGACAGTGAGCCCTGAATGATGCTAGTCAGGCTGGAAAGTGATGAAGGACCCTTTGGGATTGCTATTCTGATTTTTGCGTGTAAAAGTTTAACTCTGGCTGGAACCAGGCACATACATGAGCACAGGCTTGAGATATAAAAGAGGTGAACCCAGAGGAAAGCACAGGGTTGCTCAGAGGTATGGAATACATGGTACCTCCTTCTCTTTTTATTTGTTTTGTGAGTTTGCAGGGTGTGTAGAATGCTGTAACTACAGGCATTCTCGTGTCTGTGAAATACAGGCAGCTTCAGAGAGTAAAATACAAGTGAACAAAGGTGAAGAGGAGGCAGTGAGCTAATGACAAGGGCACAGGCAATGGTTAATGTCCATGGTTTCAGGATTTTAGCCTTTTCTACAAAAGAAAAAAAAGAGAATTCGGGAACTTAATTTAAATTTGATACATGTAAGTAGTACTAAGACACTATATTTAGAGCACTTTGTGATCCCAGGAGAAAAGAGTACCCAAGACCCTACTTCATTTCTCCACTGCCTGGCACAGGGATGCACAATTAGCCGGTAAACAGTAAAATGCTGAGTGAATGAAGGAGCAAAGTGCCCAAACTCTCAGTGATGTGTCATTTTTTGGCTGTCTGGCTCCTTTGGGCACATGCCCAACTTTGGGGGAATTCCCCACTTTGAGTCCTGTCCACATGGAAGCACCCGAGGGCCAAGTTTCCACAAGATGAGCAAGAAAGCGCTGTACTCCCACCCCCGCTTTCCTTTTTCAGGGCTATGCTCTCCAGCAGAGCCAGTTGGGGAAGACAGATTCTTAGGAGAAGACTTCAGCCTTCGTCTTTTATCATTTTTTGTGTTTTTTAAAAATATATATTTTTATTGATTTTTTTTACAGAGAGGAAGGGAGAGAGATAGAGAATTAGAAACATCAATGAAAGAGAAACATCAATCAGCTGCCTCCTACACGCTCCCTAATGGGAATGTGCCCTCAACCAAGGTTCATACTCTTGACTAGAATCGAACCTGGGACCTTTCAGTCCTCAGGCCGACACTCTATCCACTGAGCCAAACCATTTAGGGCCTTTTTAGTATTTTTAGTTCAAGTCCTGATGTCCCAATTTTTTAGAAGGAAATAGAAGTGCAGGTAAATTGATGTAGAAGGAGAAGGTTTAGTCATTTATGACTGAATATGTGGTCCAAAGTCATCAGCCCGGGCTCCCCTGACAGCTTGTTGGAGACAGAGAATCTCAGGTTTGTCCTCCTCCGGGTGGGTCAGAATTTAATGTTTAGAAAATTCTCCTGGTGATTCATTTTAATGCTTGAGAAGAATGGTTTAAAGAAAAGCCCAAGCAGCCGTCCTCAGAACTGTGAAAGGAAACGTGTACTTGACCGAGTCATAAACCGTTACTTGGTTTTAGCACCAAAGAAGACAGAAAATTCCAGGAGGATATAGAAATAAGGGTGTAGTTCTAGCACAACATTCCATTGTAGGAGCTTTTGGATTCCTTGAGTTGCAAATCTCTGGCACATTAACAGTCTGATTAGGCCCTGGGAGGGGAGAAGACAAGCAGAAGAAAGACACTGGTAGGAGGAGAAAGAGCAAAGGAAAGAGATCCAATACTTTTCTTAGTAATCTAAAGTAATACATATCCATTCTAAAACTTTTTGAATGCCATGTAATAGCATAAAGTAAAAAAAAAAAAAATGACATTGGAATTGCCTTCCTTCAAGATTGTATTAATCAAATTTAAGAGCACAGACTCTGGACCCCAACTGCCGAGGTTTGAATCCCAGCTCTATCATTTACCAGCTGTGTGATCTCAGAAACATTATTTAACTTCTTGGTGCCTCAGTTTCTTCTGCTGTGAAATAGAAATAACAGCAGAACTGTTGTGAGGATTCCATTTTGATAGGTATACAGCGCTTTAAACCGTGCCTGCACGTATGTTTTATGTGTTGGCTGTTATTATTCTAGTAGTTTAATGTTTTTTTTCATATTTAGATCCCTTTGGTCTTTTAGCATAGGAATAAGGAATTAGGGAATTCATTGTTTTCTGTGATGGTTAGTTATTTAAGCATCATTTATTGCCTAATCTCTCTTCCTATGTATCTTAAGGGTTTATTACATCCCTCAAATGATCTGTGGATGTCCTGACCCCCAGTCTTTCAGAATGTGACCTTATTTGGAAATAGAAGCTGAAAACATATTTAGTTAAGATAAGGTCATATTG